>PVJI01003431.1:0-124690 GCA_004026765.1 Micronycteris hirsuta
GAACCTCGGTTCCTGTTTTAAAAAATTTTAATTCTTTTTTTCTGTTCTTCAGAATGGCCAGTTGTTATTGATTTGTCTTCAGGTGTGTTTACTCTTTCATCAGCCCTCTTCATTTTGATACTGAGTCCATCCAGTAAATGTTTTATTTTAGATATTGTGTTTTTCAGGTCTAAAGTTTCCATTTGATTCTTTTTATATATTCTGTATCTCTGCTAAGAACTTTCATCTTTCTATTCATTTCAAATGTTTCTACCTTTATCTCATGGAGCATATTATAATAGCTGCTTTAAAATCTCTGAAAACTTTCATATCTGGGTCATTTTGATGTTGGTATCTCTTGGTTATCTTTTCCTTTGAGAATTAGTCACAATCTCCTGGTTCTTTGTATGTCAGTAATTTTGGATGATATCCTGGACATTTATACTGATAACGTATTATTACACTCTGGGTCCTGTTGGTCGATATTCCGTGGAGAATGTTGATGATTTTGTTTCAGCAGGTAACCAACATTCATATGTTACAAGTTCTCTCTCATTTTATGTGGGTAGTGCTTTGTGTCAGTTCAGTTTTCAAGACCTCTGGGTTTGTCCTTTGTGTGTTGCTCAGGGGATGTTCTGGGACTCGGGCAGTGGTTTATATTACAGCTCAGTTCTCACGGCCTTTTTTGTGCTGCCCTGGTTCTGCCCTGTGCGTGCATAGCTGAGGAGTGAGTGAGTCCAGGGATTGTGCCAGTTCAGGTACAGAATTAGGAGGTCCTCTTCTTCAGCTCGCCCTCTCCCATATTTGTCCCATGCCCATTGGCCCTTAGAGTCCCCCTTGCCCAGGCCTTTGGCCAGAAAGATGAGATTTCTCTAAGAGTTTTAGCTTTCCACACTACCATTGCAACAATTCAAAGGCGCAAGAGAGCCCTGGCTGGTGTGACTCAGTTGGTTGGAGCATCCATCCAGGAACTGAAAGGCTGCAGGTTCAATCCCTGGTCAGGGCACATACCTAGGATGAGGGTTTGATCCCCAGTACTGGTGCATTTGGGAGGCAACCAATCGATGCTTCTCTCTCTCTTCCTCTCTCTAAAACCAATGAAAACAATGTCCTTGGGTGAGGATCAAAAACAAAAACAAAAAAAAAAACCACAAGAAAAAAATAGAAGAAGGGAAAAAAATAGAAGGGAAAAAAAGAGGAAACAACCCTGTGTGGGTTGTTTCTTCAGGTTTGACTCGTCTCCACAGTCCACTTGCTTTTGTTTACTTTTCAGAGTTGCTTTTTCGTGTTATCTCTAGAGATGTTAAATCTAATCAGTGAGGGGTGCTCCATGTTGGCCAGCACTTGCAGTTTATTTTGTTTGTTTGTTTGTTTTTACCCTTTCATTAATACTTAAAACTTTGGCAGCGGCATAAGTTTAGTCTTCAAACTTCTGCCAGCTTTGCTGAAGTGAAATGTTATGCTGGATGCAACTTTATTTCACATGATTCCAGAAAAAGGGTGAGTTGGGAGGCATTCTATGGAGAGAGAAAGAGACACATAAAGACACATAAAGACAGTGATAAAATAATGTGGCAAGAAGTTAGCAACTGATAAATCTACATGAATGGTATTTGGATGCTTATTTACCTTTATCAACTATATTTATAAGTTTAAAAAGTTTTATAATAAAACTCTGACATTAATAAATTCTGTAATCTTGGTCACCCTGATTTTATCCTCAGACCAATCTAATGGTGATCTTCAGAGTATTTTTAATTGGTCACATTTAGACATTTAAAGGGGGAAGCTTAAACATTCTAGCCAAAACCTCTCATCCCAAGGTGGCTTCTTTATGCCTGAGAAAATAAATACTTTATTTGGGATATTTCTATGTATTTCTTTCCTCATCCTACCCTTCCTTCTTGTTTTAACAAATTAAAAATTTGACTCTGGTGAGTAGTGTTTATCTCACCAAAAGTTAATTGCTCATTCTTTTCCTTTAGACAATTCCAAGCTCGAGTGACTCGGCAAACTCTGTTGGCACTTGAGAAAGAAGAGGAGGAAGTTTTTGGATCCTCTGTACCACAACGAAGTACACTGTCGGAACTTAAAAGCAAAGGGAAAAAGACAGCAAGAACTCCAATCAGCCGCGTAGGAGGTGCTCTCAAGGGTACGTGTGTAAATGTTACGGGAATCTCTTAGTCTCAAGTGGTAGGCAGATTATGAAAAGAGATAATGTATATGTAGACATTATCCTAGTTTTCTGAGGACTAGGTAGCAAAAAGGAGAGCTGAGATCACAGTGTGCACAAAAACCAAAATGTACCAGCAATTTTGTGTCTTAATTAAGAAAAACCTAATATAGGAAGCATGAAGAGTTTCTATTTAAGTGTTGTTAGCTGAAAAAAGATATATATTATCAAGTTTACACCTACCAAAACCTCAGAGACTGTATTAGCATAGTCTTCAGTCTTTTGGGGCTAGAAATTGGTCTATCTTTGTATACCTAAAGATGAACGGTAAGCTATTTTTATTTCACTATTTTTTAGGGAAATTTTAGGTTCACAACAGCATTGAGCAAAAGGTACAGAGAGCTTTTATTAACAAAACTTATAGCGGTAGGCATGTAAATAAAAATATTTTTGAAAAATCTCTTATCCCTTCCTTGGTATCAACTTACCAATATTCAGAATGTTTCTTGGAGATCCTAGAATTAGAGTATAAGGGAGTACGTGGTCCTAAAGAACGTTTCATTCAGTGAGCGGTGAAGCTGGACTGTGATGGGCAGCCCTGCGGCTGAGGACGGCCATGCGGCAGAGGACGGCCCCGCGGGAGAGGGCAGCCCCGTAAATGGGCCAACTGTAGCTTGTCCTGCCCAGGTTCCGTGCGTCTCAGCTGGCTTCCACTGTGATTTCCACTGACGGAAAATTTTGAATTGAAACGTGAAGATTTAGGTTAGGTTAGTCTCTGATAAAACCAGACATTGTTCGAATGATGACTGAGGGAAGAGGTAGTAGCTGGGTTTTTTGTATCTATGAATAGAAGATTGTAGAAGAGGGAGAGTGTAAGTAACAACACACAATGGACTAAAAAGTTAACCAATTATTTTTAAAAATCTCTGATTCCATGGTAGTAGAAGTAACCTTCTCTGGCATCTAAGTTTGATAATTAAAGATTTTACATGGTTTTAATGTTTTTCTCCTAGCTCCAAACCAGAACAGAGGACTCCAAAATCCATTTCCTCAACCAGTGCAAAGTAATTCTAGAATTAGTATTTTTGATGAAAATGCTGATGAGGCTGCTCTCGCAGAGCTCTCTAAGCCTACAGCGCAACCGTGGACAGCGCCCCCTGTGCCCAGGGCCAAAGAAAACGAGCTGCAAGCAGGCCCCTGGAACACAGGCAGGCCTTTGGAACACAGGGTAAGGACTCAGATCCAGTGAATTTGACAGTGTAACAGAAACTTCAGATTTAGGATAAGAGGAATATTTTTGGCACCTTTTAAAAAAATTCCTCTTGAATAATTAGGCATGGTCTGCATATGTGGTGTCAGAATGTAAAACTATGGTAATTTTAGTTTTCTTCTTTGTCACCAGCATCGTGGCAATACAGCTTCTGTGACAGCCACACCCTCTGTGCTTCCCAGTTTTACTCCGTATGTGGAAGAGACGGCCCCACAGCCTGTCATGTGAGTTCGGTTTCCAGGTTTTCTGAGGTGGAATTATTAAGTGTGTGTAGAGGCGCTTATCCTAGTTCCTTCCCAAAGGCATTCTCTTCTCTGAGGCTATGAAAGTAACCAGACAAAGTTTTGTGTTTCCTTTATATCTGTGTTCCTTTGAGTATGTTAGGGCTAAAAGACTATTTGGTAATAATCTAACTGAGGAATAAACTTAATCAGTTTATATTTACATTTCTGTAAGTCAAAGTTAATCACTGGGATTTAAGTGAGATGTTGTACCTTTATTGACAGGAATTAGAAATTATGATAGTTTTTTCTCTGATCCTGCTCCTCCAGATGTCTTTTGCTTTTTCTTCCTAGTCCTTAGCATTTCTGTTATAAGAGAATGATGGGTGACGACTAGATAATCAGGCAGTCTGAGAGTTAGTCTAGTACATGACATTGCGGAATTCTAACACTGGGTTGTATTCTGTGTCCCAGTGCAAGTTTCCTCCTATCTACCCTGCAGCCCTGCACTGCATGCTGGGTAGTATGGCAATGTAAAAGTAGGTGGGATCTAAAGCAGGACTTCTGTCTGGTAAGAACTAAACACAAGGGAGATTCTTCTTTTTTTTTTTTAATAATTTTTTAAAAAGATTTTATTTATTTTCAAAGGGAGGGGAAGGGAGGGAGAAAGAGAGGGAGAGAAACATTAATGTGTGGTTGCCTCTCTCATGGCCCTCACTGGGGACCTGGCCTACAACCCAGGCACATGGAACCAGTGACCCTTTGGCTTGCAGCCCTCGCTCAATCCACTGAGCTGCACCGCTAGGCCAAGGGAGATTATTCTTAAGAAAATCATGTAAGCCCTTACAAAGGATTACCTGAAGAAATTGGTAGTACACACTAATGGATGTTTAATTTTCTTAAAGTTTCAAATCACTTTGTAGACACAATTATGTGAGAATAAGTATGGTATAGAAAATGTTCAGCCTTATTTTTATTTCTGCTCTTTTTTATAGCTGTCTTATTTGACCTCTCTGTAACATTTTCTTCAGTTTGTGTTTTTCTTAATGTGCCCCAGGGACTTTTCATAGATTAAGAAAACCAGCTAAGATCTGTAATAGGAGTTGCAAATATTTTCCCCTAGTTTGCCCCTTATCTTTTGATATCACACAGCAGCAACCATTATATTGGGTTGGCCAAAAAGTCCATGTGATTTTTTCCATAAAAGACGGATTTTTCATGTTTACCAATAACTTTATTGATTTGGATACTTTGAGTATGCCGGCTATCTTCTGCATGGTATAATGTGCATTGTTCTCAATTAATGTCTTGATTTGATCGCTGTCAACCTCATCTGGTCTACCTGACTGTGGACCGTTGTCCAGTGAAAAATCTCCAGCATGAAACTTTGCAAACCACTTCGACACATTTGATCAGTCACAGCACCTTCTCCATACACTGCACAAATCTTTGTTTGTGTTTCAGTTGCATTTTTACCTTTCTTAAAATAATAAAGCACAAAATTCCAGGGCCCAGATGCCCTTGGGTGAAACAAAATCAAGGGCTGAAGCAGCATTGTATCTCCCAGAGAAAAATGAAGGGGGGCCTATAAGGGAGCACCCGCACGCAGCGTATTCACAGGGGCCACATGGCCCCCCGAAGGGTGAGAGAATGGAGGGGTAGAAGACATATTCAGGGCAAGTCTTAGCAGCCTAGGGGAGGATGAGAGAAAAAGCTCCTCCCAAAAGAACACTGGTCCCTAAGTACAGGTCCTTGGCGGAGCCCTGTAGAAAAGACCTTTGCTTACACACACAGGTATTACCTTGCTCTCCTTCGGAGGCAAAATCAGAAAGGCCTGGCAGCACAGGCCTCAGCCCAACCTGTGCAGCTCCCCCCCACCTCCCCTCCCTGCCCTTAGAGGGGGGCCAAATGAGGACCCACTGGGCCCCTCCCCAAATAATTCCTATAGAGAGAAAAATAAAACACACACATCTAGGAATAAGAACTTCAGTCGTACAAAAACTCCAAATAGTCTAATTTTTGCCTTCTGACAAGGTTTCCTTTTGATTTGCATTTTCCTAATCACTAGTGATGTTGAGCATCTTTTCATGGGCTTATTGGCCATTTGTACAGACATTATTTCATTTTTTAAAAATAAAGATACCCACTCACCCTCTCCCCAAAAGCTACTTTATATAGCCTGTCCCACACACCCCAAAGCAGGCATTGCTCGTTTGACACAAGGTAAGCTTAAAACTTTGCTGCAACCTCACAGCCTCTAAGGGGCTGCTCAGTACAACCAACTCAGACTCAGTCTGCAGAGGAGGGGATAGCAGAGCGCAGGGAGGCCTGCCAAGGGCCCTGCCCCTTCACAGGGAAAAGAAAAAGACGAGACAAGAACAGAGTTTTCTTCCCCTGCTCCACCATCAGACTGGGGCCCTGGCCTCTGCTGGGCTCACGAGGTCTCATAACTTCAAGATTCTAGTGTGTACCAGCCGGTCTTCTCCTGGGCTAGGTCCAGCTGTCACAGGCAGATGTGCTCCTAGTCACGGAGAATATTCCCTGCATCCTTGCTCACTCAACATTAAGCTGTGGCTCTTGCCTCTGTAGGTTGCCCTTGAGGACCCCATCGTATGCATTTCATTGTAGGTGGGATTTTCCTGGGTTGCTTTTGTTTTCTTCTTGGTTTTCTGAAAGTCAGGAAGTAGATAAATCTTCACATAGGGGTCAGGGTCATTCCCATCCTGGAGCAGCTGCACGGCCGAATATGCATCACTATGATGAAGAGTTTGTGATTTTTGTAGGAGGTGGACAGCTTTACCTCCCCTCCCACCTTCCCAGTGTGACCAGGCTGGTGCTTGCAGCCTTTTTCATCCCAGGCCAGGGGGTAGAAGAAGGTTTATGACAAATCACACTTGCCACCTCCAGAGTAGCATGGATCAAATTCCTCTCTCTGATTTCTGTGTCTCTGTCATTTTTTGCTGGGATTGCAGCAGCCTAACGAATCTCCCTGCCTCTGCTCTACTCAGCCCGTGCATTCCGCACGCCGACACAGCTGCAGTGCCAGTCTGACCGTGTGTTTCCCGGTCAGAGCCCCTTGCTAGCGCTCCATAACCTATGGGACGAAACCCAAACTCCTTAACATAAATTATAAGACCATTTATGGTTTGGCCTCTGCTAATATCTTCATTTTTCTTATACTATACTGTTTGCAAGTTCCTGAACTTTTCTAGAGTAGCCACTCTTTGGACATTTGGGTTGTTTCTTTCTACTTTTTGGTTAATATGGGTAATGCTTCCGTGTATATATATTTTTGTGTAGACATGCTTTCGATTCTTTTGGGTATACGAGTATAGCTAGAAGAGAGTTGCAGAGTTGTGTAGTAACTCCATGTTTAACATTTTGAGGAACTCTAAACTATTTTCCAAAGAGGCTGCCCCATTTTATATTTCTACAATGCCTCAATGAGGATTCTGATTTCTCCACATCCTAACCAACACTTCTTATTGTGTTTTTGTTTTGTTTTGTTACTGCCATTAGGGTTTTTGATTTGCATTTTCCGAATCACTAGTAATGTTGAGCATCTTTTCATGGGCGTATGGGCCATTTTTGTACATCTTATTTGGAAAAATGTTTAGTCAAATCCTTTGTTTTTCTTTTTTATTCCTCTTAACAATGTGACTTTTTTTCTTTTTATCCTCGGCAGAGGATATGTTTATTGACTTTAGAGAGAGGAGAAGGGAGGAAGAGAGAGGGAGAAACATCAATGTGAGATAGAAACATCGATCAGTTGCCCGTTGTATGTGTCCCGACTGGGGATCGAACCTGCACCCTTTCAGTTTACGGGATGACCGCTCTAGCCAGCTGAGCCATACCAGCCAGGGCCAAATCCTGTGTCTGTTTTTCAGTTGGATTATTTGTCTTATTATTGAGTTGTAACAGTTCATATATTCTGACGAGATTGGGTGTGTTCAGGGTGGTATGGCTGTATACTGAGTTTGTATATTCTGGATAGAAGTCCCTTCTTTTGTTTCTTATGCTTTTGGTGTTGTATCTAAGAAGGCTTTGCCTAACCCAGAGTCTGAAGATTTACCCCTATGTTTTCTTCCAAGAGTTTTATAGTTTTAGTCTTACATGTCTGTGATACATTTTTAGCTAATGTTTGTGTATGGTATAAAAAAGGAGTCCAACCTCATTCTTCCACATATAGATACTAGTTGTTCCAACACTATTTGTTGAAAAAACTTCTTTTCCCATTGAGTAATCTTGGTATCCTGTTGAAAATCAGTTGACTGTAATGTATGGGTTTATTTCTGGACACTTAATTCTATTCCATTGATGTACACGTCTATCCTTAATGCCAATACCAAGCAGTCTTGATTACTGTAGATTTATGGTAACTTGAAATCTAGAAGTTGTGAGTCCAATTTGTTCTTTTTAAAGATTGTTTTAGCCATGTAGTCCCCTTGAAATTCCATATGAATTTTAGCATCAGCTTGTCAATGTCTGCAAAATAGCCAGCTGGGATTTTGATACAGATTGTGTTGAATCTGTAGATCAATTTAATGAACATTGCTGTCTTATAAATATCAAATCTTCTGATCCATGAACATGAGTTGTCTTTCCATCTAGTTATATCTTCTTTTTTATAACTAAAATTTTAAAAAAATTATTGATTTTAAAGAGAGAGGAAGAGAGATAGAGACACATTGATTTTGTTCTATTTATTTATGCATTCATTGGTTGATTTTTTTTAATGTATATTAGGCACTATGCTGCCTCTTTTTTATTTTTTTAAGATTTTATTTATTTACTTTTAGAGAGAGGGGAAGGGAGTGAGAAAGAGAGGGAGAGAGACATCAGTGTGTGAGAGATACATCAATTGGTTGCTTCTCACACTCCCCCAGCTGAGGACCTGGCCTGCAGCCCACGCATGTGCCCTGAATGGAAATCGAACTAGTGACCTTTCAGTTCTCAGGCCAGCGCTCAGTCCACTGAGCCACACCAGCCAAGGCTCATTGGTTGATTCTTGTCCATGTCCTGACCAAGATTCAACCTACAATCTTGGCAAAGAGGAATGACGTTCTAACCAACTGAGCTACCTGGCCAGGGCCTAGTTATATCTTCTCTCATTTATTTCAACAGTGTTTTATAGATTTCAGGATACAAGTTATGTACTCTTTTTGAAAATCAGTAGACTTTATTTTTTAGAGCAGTTTTAGGTTTACAGAAAAATTGTGCAGAAAGTAGAGTTCCCATATATTCCCTCCACCCCTCATTCAGTTGTCCCTCTTTTTTTTTCTAAACTCACTATTTTATTGCTATCCAGTAGAGCATTTCGTAAAAGGCAAAAGATTTATACATCATGAAGAGAAACCAGAGTATCCAGTAGAGCATTTTGAAGAATTTGTAGAAAGGGAGCGAAACATCGATGTATGAGAGATATATCAACCAGCTGCTCTTGCATGCCCCCATCTGGGGACCTGGCCTGCCCTGGCATGTGCCCTGACTGGGAATTGATCCAACAACCTTTTGGTTTGTAGGCCAGCACTCAATCCACTGAGCCACCACACCAGCCAGGGCAATTGTCCCTATTATTAACATCTTGCATTAGTGTGGTATATTATTATGAATTAACAATCCAGTATTGATAAATTATTATTAATTAAAGGTCATAGTTTGCATTAGGGTTCACTCTAATGTGTTTTACATTTTTATGGGTTTTGACAAATGAATGTCATGCATCCATCATTACAGTATTATACAGAATATTTTCATTGACCTAAAAATTCCCTCTACCTTACTTATTTATCCATCCCTCTACCAAATTCCCAGCAACCACTAATCTTTATGTTGTCCTTATAGTTTTGCCTTTTAAAAAAATTATTCTGAAGTATTTTATTCTTTTTGATGCTGTTAATAAATAGAATTATTTCCTTAATGTCATTTTCAGTGTCATTGAAGGTATATGAAATACTATTGATTTTTATATATTACTCATTTGATGAACTTATTTATTAGTTCTAGTAGTTTTTAAGTGGATTCTTAGGATTTTGTATATATAAGATTAAGTCATTTGCAAACAGAGATCACTTTACTTTTTTCCTTTCCCATCTGGTTGCCTTTTATTTGTTTTTCTTGCCTCATTGCCTTGGCTAGAACTTCCGGTACAAAGTGTAGCAAGAATGGACATTCTGTATTGTTCCTGGTCTTAACTGGGGAAGCATTCCATCTTTCATCATTAAATATGATGTTCATGTAGGTTTTCATAGATGTTCTTTATCAGGTTAAGCAAGTTGAGGAAGCCTTTTAAGCATGTAGATGCTTGGACCCTACCATTGAAGGCTCTCATTTCGTGGACCTGGGGTAAAGACTAAGTGTGTTTAGTTGTAAGAAGGTATATAAGAAAATATAAGTCATTCTGATCCATAGCCAGGATTCATCTAACACCTGCCCGATTGAGGTACTTTATGCTTCATTCTTTTCGACCTATATTATCAGTCTCTTTCTTCTTCAGCTGAGAACATTGAACTTCATACCATCAGTTCCCGAAATGCTGTATTTCTTTTGGGTACTAAAATGTGGGAAATGGGCTGTATTGCATATGGGTTTGATTAAGAAATTGTATTATGATATTTTTCTCCTGTAAGAAATATAAGTTATTTGATGACCCTAACTTATGGTTAATTTCCTTCCTCATCATAACAAAATATTTCTTAGAACATAATTGTCAGTGACTCGTGTAAATTATTTTTAGGCTCTTTTCTCAACCTTATTTGTTTTTGTTTTTTTAATCAATCGTATATAGTCTTGCTGCTAACCTTGTCCCTGTGTGTTATCAAAACATGTAAAGAACAATTCTTTTGGCTTGTATGGTGAATAATAATTATTTTGCTTCTTTTAGGACACCATGCAAAATTGAACCCAGTATAAACCATATTCTAAGCACAAGAAAGCCTGGAAAGGAAGAAGGTGACCTCCTGCAGAGAGTTCAAAGCCATCAGCAAGTATCTGAGGAGAAGAAAGAGAAGATGATGTACTGTAAGGAAAAGATTTATGCAGGAGTAGGAGAGTTCTCCTTTGAAGAGATCCGGGCTGAAGTTTTCCGGAAGAAATTGAAAGAGAAAAGGGAAGGTATGAGTGTTGATGTAGTTCAAATTTGTTGAAATAACTTAGTTGTAGGAAGGTTGAGTTAATATATTAAGTCTGAGCAAAATTGCCCCATTGTTTGTATGTTTATGTGATGCTTCTATGGTTTCTACTGTTTCTTTCTCTCTATTTAAGCTGAATTCCCATTGCTGCTTTCCATGGAGACCCCTGGGTGGAAAAACTAAGCAACTAAGTCTGTATTCAAAAAGGAGAAGAAGCTCTGCACTTTAGGAACAATCATATCCACTGACGCAATAGGCAGACGGCTGTGATCCCTGATATGCATTCATGTACATGCCATGCCTCCCCCTTAAGCGCTTTCCTCATATTACCTGAAATATTTCACTTGACTTTTGATACTCTACCTGGAATTTCTCCCAGGGCTTATTTAGGTTAACACACCCAGTCACACCGCAGTCACTTACATGATACTTATTTGTATTGTTTTTTAAAAAGACATTATCTTCTGCCCTGGCTGGTGTAGCTCAGTGGATTGAGCGCGGGCTGCGAATTAAAGGGTTGCCGGTTCGATTCCCAGTCAGGGCACATGCCTGGGTTGCAAGCCAGGTCCCCAGTGGGGGCCATGTGAGATGCAACCACACATTGATGTTTCTTCTTATCTCTTTCTCCCTTCATTCCCTTCTGTCTAAAAATAAATAAAATCTTCTAAATAAATAAATAAATGCATTCCACTATCTGCTTTCTAATTTAAGGAAAGTTTCACTGTAAATTGAGAAATTTGGAATTTTGGGAAAATGGGAAGCAGTTCTGTTCTGGAGCCTGGAGTACTTGGGACAAGAGGTTGTACAGAATGGGCTGAAAACTATTGAAATCTAGTATTTGGAGCTTAAGGCATTAGACAATGAGGGACAGTACAGGAAAGGAGGTGGGGCAAGGTCTAAAAATAAGTTTAACCTTGCCCGGCTGGTGTAGCTCAGTGGATTGAGCGCGGGCTGGGAACCAGAGAGTCCCGGTTTGATTCCCAGTCGGGGCACATGCCTGGGTTGTGGGCCAGGTCCCCGGTGAGGGCCATGTGAGAGGCAGCCATACATTGCTCTTTCTCCCTCCCTTCTACTCTCTCTGAAAATAAATAAATAAAATCTAAAAAAAAATAAAAATAAAAATAAGTTTAATCTATTTAGATATTTTGACTATATATAATCTATACCACGAAAGAAGAAAGAAATATTTCTACACATAACTCAGCTCACTTAACAGGATATGGTATACAGAGTCTGTCCAGAAGGTATCCAGCCGTGTATATTGAAAAATAGAGACATTTATTAAAGAAGATACAAGAAACATTGTACATGGGACAATTACACCTCTGTCCCCTTCAAAGTAGTCCCTCACACAATTCTCCCAACAACCATCAGCTGCCTTGTTGTATTTTCCTGAATGTCATCAATGGTCTGAAATATCTTCCCTTTCAAAGGTGATTTTAGTTTTGGGAAAAGCCAGAAGTCTCAGGGCACCAAATCTGGGCTGTAGTGGGACTGAGTCACCTGGGTGATTTGATGTTTCACAAAAAAACTGCATGAGACGTGATGCATGAGTGGGTGCGTTGTCATGATGAAGTTGCCCTTCACCAATTGCCCATAGCTGTGGCCTTCTGAATCATTTGAATAACTTCCTCAGAGGAAAGTTCAAGTTTAACACAAAATTTGATGTAGGTTTGGTGCTCTACTCGCTCAGTCATTTTGAATGCAATAGCTACACAGTACACATGCTCACTCAACAGCATCTGCCACCCCAAGTGACTAGTACAGTGAAGTCATCATTGTTCACGCATGAGCATTCCAGTCCACTCTCCTTGGCTGCCAGGTTACATCGATGTTGTACAAACTGTTCTTGTTATATTAACAATGGCTGGACATTTTCCTGACAGACTTCATATGTAAGGCAAGCTAGGAAACTTAACCATTATTTATAATTTACTTAAGGAAAAAATCATTTCTGAGTTCCAGGTGACAAGTTAGAAGAAAGCTTCTATAAAGTAGACTGTTATTAGTACGCTCGGCATTGCCTTCATTCATTATACCAACTAGTACCTTCCAAGACTGACAAAGGTGCTCTGTGCTCAAATAATGTATTGAAAAATGGAACCTATGAATCTAGGTAGGAGAGGAGGAGTGGTTAGGAAGCAAGGAAATAGTTGAGCAAGGCTTTTAAAAAATAGGAACTACCCAAGGCCCTAGCTGGGCAGCTCAGTACGTTCAAGTGTCATCCCCATATGCCAAGGTTGCAGGTTCAACCCCTAGTCAAGGCCCATATAAGAATCAACCAATGAACACATAAAATAAGTGGAACAACATGTCGATGTCTTTCTCTCTGTCTCTGTCTGTCTGTCTCTCCTTCCCTCTCCCTCCTGTCCCTTTGTCTTTCTTTCTCTAAATTCAATAAATAAAAAATTAAAAATGGGAACCACCATAACAAAGAAGTAGGCTGGGAGGGTAGGCAAATAGGAGCTGGAAAAGGCACTAGGTGCTTAGATAAGAAATGAGTGTTTCCTTCAACCTGAGTGTCCATCGATAGATGAATGGATAAAGAAAATGGAATATTATTCAGCCACAAAAAAAGAATGAAATCTTGCCATTTGCAATAACATGGATGGACCTCGAGGGCATTATGCTAAATGAAATAAGACAGAGAAAGACAAATTCTGTATGATCTCGCATGTGGAATCTTAAAACAAGCAAACTTAGATACAGAGAATAGTTGGGTTGTCAGAAGTGGGGGATGGAAGAAGGTGGGCAAAACGAGTTGAAAGGAGTCAGAAGATACAAACTTATATTTCTACAATAAGTCATGTGGATGTGATGAACAGCATGGCAACTGTAGTTAATAATGCTGTGTCGCATACTGAAAGTTGCTAAGAGAGTAAATCTTAAAAGTTCTTATCACAAGAAAAGAAATTTTTGGCAACTGTGTATGGTGACAGATGGTACCTAGACTTATTTTGCAATAAGTCATTTTGCAATATATACAAATATAGAATGTTGTACACCTGAAACTAACATTGTATGGCAATTATACTTCAAAATTTTTAATGAATAAAACAGCATTAAAAATAGAAAACTACTATTTTCTTAAGGGAAAGATCTAGCTTACATCAGAGATACAGTTGTAAGACAATAGTACATTTTATTCTCAGCAAGCCGAAGAAGGACCTGTGTTAGCGTTAGATGGGGTTTCAATAGATAAAAAGTCCTCTTTGGATTTTTTAATTCTACTTCCTAAGCTGGTCTCTGAATCTGGTTCATGAACATGTAATTTCCCTACTGTGTATAGTTTGCATTCTTATAAATCCTCATGCCTATAATAAAGTGGCTTCTGGTCACTGCTAAAAACTGGCATCAAAGACTGTTGCTGATTGCTCACTGTCAGGTAGGAATGCTAGAAGCGAGGGAGCCGTGGGCAGGGGCCTGGGGAGAAACAAGGTGGTTGTTCTTTCTTTCCATTGCTACTTCCAAATCATCTTTTTCTCCTCCTTCAAAACCGCTAGTTTCTTTCACATTTGTGTCCTTTTTTTTAACCTCCTGGGCCTCCTTAGTGTTCTCACCTCAGACTTTTTGGTCACTCCCGTTATTCATTAATTGACTAAGCACCTAGCTCTTATCTTCCTTTCTGCTCCTACACCTCCCAGCGCTATGGCTTCTCACTTTTGTGGCCACCATACCCCTGTGATCTCTTCCTCAGCCCTGCTCACTGCCTCCTCCCTGGTCTTCCTGTTGACCTTATCACCCAGGAACTCTTTTGAAGTTTCGTTTGTTTGACTGCTACCTTCTCTTCCAGCTTACTTGCTTTAGGACTCCGCTCCTGGAATTCTTTAGCATTATTGAGATCACTAGTCCATCTCTACTGATTTTATTTTTTACTGTTTATTATCAGCCTTATGTCCTGATTTCCTTTCTTCCCAGCTCAGAGTCAGTGATTCATCATTATGGTCACTCCCTTGCAAATACTCTTTACCCGTTTAACTCTGTATCTTTATATTGTATTCAGCTGGCAAAACCTCAACCCTGGTTAAATTAACCTATCTGCTCACAGTTTGTGTCTGCATCCAAGTAGTTTAACAATAGCTGGAGAAAAATGCAACTATGCGTACAAGTCTTGCTTTAAATTCATGACCACAGGTCTCAAATTGGTATTCGCCAGTGCTTAGCAGTCTTACTGCTGTTTCCTAGGTGAATTTCTGCTAAACAACTAATTTAATGTTTTTCATATTTTCAAATGTTCGATATCACTGATCCTCCTTAGCTGTGATCTTGCTTCGGACTTCACTGGGAAGGTGGAAGGCATAGAATGGTGACTCCATTTTCTTCTGCCACGTCCTATAGTTCGTGTCTATGCACCTCAGCATTCTTTCTGTTAAAATTAACATTTTTCTCTTCCTATCAAAGGAGGAGCTCTTTTTTCCTCCCCTTTCCAGCATTTTTTCCTAAATCATTCTCACCACTAAAACAAAGATACTTTTAATGTCTTCAGTTCTTTTTATTTTTTAAATTTCCTCAGTTATCCTCATTCTTCTGCAGCTACTACTATCCATTTTTCTCCCTTCACAGCAAAATTTCTTAGGAATTGTAATCATCTTCACTGACTATTATCTCCTCAGGCACCCCTCTGTCCCAGTGAAGTGGTCTGGCCGTGGCCACCGGAAACTCCTTTCGGCCAGACCCGCGGCTTTTCCATCCAGGCCTTGGCTTCATTTGGCAGTTGGTGAAAACTTCTTTATGAAATCCTTCTCTTGGCTTCTTTGTTGATGTATATTACCCCTCAGTTTCCTTTATTGCTGTTCTCAGTTAGGACTTCTTCCTGAGGCCCAGGATAAAGTTCTGGAAATTCCAATTATCTTTTCTTACTACGGCTATCTCTACGTAATGAACTAAATACTGTTTAGAAGCTATAGACTCCAAAACTTATCTACCCACCCCTGTCATTTCACCTGAACCCCAGATTCATGTCTATCGGTGATACTAATAAAAATTTTAAATTCAGCATAGCCAAAAACGGAATTGTTTATTTCTGTCACAAACCACACCCAGCACACACATGTACCAGCAGTTCCCCATTTCAATAAAAGGTATCACTGTGCACCCTGGTTATTTAAGCCAAAAAAAATCCAGAAGGCATTTTTGATCACTATTTTCTTACTATTTCCCACAACTAGTAAATAAGCCCATCAACTTTACCACCCCAAAATTCTCCAAATCTTTCATTTATCCCATTCCCATTATTACCTTAATCTAAACCACAATCTTTTATCTAGGCTACTACATCTAGACTTTCAACACTCTTTCTTACCACAATCTGTTTTGCTCACAGTAAATGATCTTTTTAAAAAATCAGATCATGTTACTTCTTTACTTAAAATTCTCCAGTGTTTTTCATTGTCTTAGAATGTAATATAAACTCTTCACCCCATGTGACTTGGCCTCTTTCTTAGAGTGATCTTCTCTTATCACTGCTCTTTTTTTTTTTTTTTTAACATTGTATTTATTTTTAGAGAGAGGGAAAGGGAGGGAGAAAGAGAGGGAGAGAAACAGCAATGTATGGTTGCCTCTCACGTGGCCCTCACTGGGGACCTGGCCCACAACCCAGGCATGTGCCCTGACTGGGAATCGAACTGGCGACCGTTTGGTTCCGAGCCCGCACTCAATCCACTGAGCTACACCAGCCAGGGCTATCATTGCTCTTAATTAGCCCCTGACCCCCATCTCCCAACCCAGTCACACATTCTCATATCACCTATTTTACTTTATTTTTAACAGTGATTTTTCGTGTGTGTGTGTGTGTGTGTGTGTGTTTGCCTCCCTCAAATTGAATGTTAACATCACATGGCCAAGGACTTTGTATTATGCACCAAAACTTAAATGCTGAGTTGTGCTTGGCATGTGGTGCCTACTCTTTCCGTTTTTTATTGACTGAATAAATAAGCAACCTTAATTTGAGGGTTCTGTACCACTTAACATCATTCTCATCTGTAATATGAACATATATGTTGAGGACAGGAGCCTCAAAGACGGTTTTTGACAGAATAAATTGCTCTAAGAAGTAAATGTTTCTAGCCAACTTGATTGTTTCTTTAATGTTTCCAACATCATTGTTTCTAGCTGAGCTACTGACCAGTGCAGAGAAGAGAGCAGAAATGCAGAAGCAAATTGAAGAGATGGAGAAGAAACTAAAACAAATTCAAACTACTCAGCAAGAAAGAATGGGTGATCAGGTTAATTATTTATTTATTTATTTTTTAATGCATAAAACTAAAGCTTATTGAAACAAATTTAAGGAATGTAAAAGCATAGAAAAAGTCCTCTCATCCACCATTTGAGTTTTCTGTAGTTTCTTAACTATTAATAGCAGCAAAATTGAGCAAGAAAGTAATTTAACAGGTGACTTCAAATGGAATTTATGGTATATGATACAATTTATTGACTTCTTAGTTATATTCTAAACCATTGTTTTGTTACCTCTAACTTTAGCTCTTTTAGTCATTTGCCTTTAAAATGGGGTTATCTAAAGAAATTCAGCATGTGGCTGGCACTGCTCAGTTGATTACAGCAGTACCAGTTTATACTAGGAACATAAATTATTGGAAAGAACTTTTGGGAAGCAGACATTTTATCTTGTTCGTAGGTATCCAGGGGAAAAGTATGAAAAAGCTAATTTTGGAACTAAAGATTGAAAATAGGTAACATTTTCTAGATGGGGGGATAAATTGATTTTGTTTATTTAATGCACATAGCAAGAAGAAAAACTGCCTACAAAGGAGACAGCTGACCTGAGGATTGCTTCTGAGTCTCAGGAAGTACCAGGAGTGACTCTGTCCAATTCTGTTTGTCCAGTAAATTCTTGTGCCAGGTAGGACCACATTAATGGAAAGGATGATGCTTATGGGAGGGCGTTTAGAACCAACCTTTGACTCTCTACTGGCTTGGAGTCTCCTTGACTTCTATAGTATTAAGACATGGTTTTTGCCAGTCTCTGTCATAACATAAACTTTGATGTTGATGAGGCAGGCTAGGGTACTGACTTTTCCATTTAAAAAAACCAAACGTCTTTTTTAATAGAAGAAATCAAATATAAATAATTCTTTAAAAGGCAAAACCAGCCCTGGATGGGGTGGCTCAGTGGGTTGGGTGTCTTCCCGCAAGCCGAGAGGTTACAGGTTCAATTCCCAGTCATGGCACATGCCTGTGTTGCAGGCCAGCTTCCTGGCTGGGCACATGCAAGAGGCAACCGATCAATGTTTCTCTCACATATCAGCGTTTCTCTCCCTCTCGTTCTCCCTCCCTTTCCCTCTCTCTAAAAATAAATAAATAAAATATTGTTTTAAAAATGGCAAAACCAAGCTCTGGGTGGTGTGGCTCAATGGATTGAGTGCAGGCCTGCGAACCAAAGTGTTGCTGGTTTGATTCCCAGTCAGGGCACATTGTCTGGGTTGCGGTCCAGGTCCCCAGTGAGGGGTGTGCAAGAGGCAACCACACGTTGATGTTTCTCTCCTTTCTCTCTCCCTTCCCCTCTCTAAAAGTAAATTAAATAAATAAATAAGTAAATAAATAAATAAAGGCAAAACCATTCATGTCTACCACCAAGAGATGAGTGCTATTAACATGGTATATCTCTCCTTATGTATTCTATTTTTGTTATATAAAAATGAGAGTTTACCATTTTGTAAACTTCTTATACTTCTTAATCTTCTTATACTGTTAATGTAATTTAACATCTATTATCAAACATACTTCTAGAACAATTTTTGTTTGTTTGTTTGTTTTTTAAGATTTTATTTATTTATTTTTAGAGAGAGGAGAAGGGAGGGAGACAGAGAGGGAGAGAAACAGCAATGTATGGTTGCCTCTCACATGGCCCCCATAGGGGACCTGGCCCGCAACCCAGGCATGTGCCCTGACTGGGAATCAAACCGGGACCCTCTGGTTCCCAGCCCGCGCTCAATCCACTGAGCTACACCAGCCAGGGCAGTTCTAGAACAATTTTAATGACTGAAGGCTCCATCTTATGGAGCCTTCCATAAGAATTTGGATTTATAATACTACAATATTTTCTTTATCTTAGAGTGAAGATTATATTTAATAAAAAGCCTCTTGGACTTTTAAGAATTATATAAATCTGTGGCTACTAAGCATATATTTTAAAACAAATTTCTTAACAGGGAAACTTCACTTACAGAAAACGTTTGGCAAGAACAACCTCATTCTAAAGGTGAGTTGTATTTTACAATGCCATGAAGAACTTGCCGATAACCCATGCATTATATAACACGTGGTAAATATATTTCTTAATTACGTAAAGGGAGTTGAAAGAAGGCAGAGAGGGGATTAAGGTTATTACTGTATCTTTGAATCATGGAATTCAGTTATAAGCATGTGATTAAAGATAAGATAGACATCTGAAAGACTTTTTATAAGATTCCTCAGGGTTTTGAAATATTTGGTTTAAATGTAAATTGAAATGTATACTAATACCAAATAATCTTCCACTTTAGTTAGTGTACACTAAGCTGAGCATATGTATAGTAACCAGCAACTAAGACTGGAAAGTGGTTTTTGGAATAAAGAAAAAACGCTTAAAACTAAGATTATTTTATATTCAAATTTGTTCCCTTTTCTGTTTAGAAACATGTTAAAGTGATAAAAATATGAATATCCACCATAAGTACTTAAAAAAAAACCATTAAATTGAATCTGATTAAACCTCTAATTCCAACCACCAAGTTATAGGAAACAAAATCGTGGAGGAACAGGTTAAACAACACAGAAGGATGTGATTGGCAAAAACATTTCAGCATTATGGGGCAAACAACCCAGTTTCTTCAACAAAAAATTACTTTAAAAGAATACAATGGAATAAAAGCTATTTCAGAGACATTTTTACCAGTCACAGTACATGAATTTTACTCTCCATTCCCGGTTCAAACTTTCTTAAAAATCATCGTAAAATGGGAAACTTGGCTGCCTGGATATTTGATACTCAAAAATAGTTAATCCTATAGGTATGATCACATTTTGAGATTATGCTTTTTAAAAAGAGCCTCTCTATAGCAATATATACTGAAATATTTATGGATGAAATTATATAGTGTCTTGGGTTTGCATCAAAATAATCTGGAGTTGGGCTGAGTTAGGAGAGTAGTAGTGATGGGGAATAAAGATAAGCAAGATCGTCCATGTTTAGATAATTATTAGTAAATGATCTTTACCTTTATACATTTGAAATTATTCAGTATAAAAAGCAAACAGATTGCCTTTCTGCTTTCAAACAAGGAAAAATATTAATCAACCTAGTTGTCTTGAAGAATAGAGCATTTACTTTTAAGAATATAAATCTAGTATTTTTTTTTATAGGTTCCAGTATACCTTTCTCCATTTTTGATGAGTTCCTTTCAGAAAAAAAGAATATCAGGTTTGAATTTTTTGTTTTGTTTTGAACTTGAAAGTTTTCTATTTTTATAAATGAGAGATGACTGTTATCTATGTCAACAGAAAAAAAAATTGCTAAATGGAATGTCTTTTCCCAGTCCTCCTGCAGATCCCTCAAGGGTTTTAGTCCAGCGAAGACCCCTTGCAGTTCTCAAAACTTCAGACAGCATTGCTTCGAGTGAGGATGTATCTCCAGATGTTTGTGTAAGGAGGAGCAGTATTCCTAAGTTAATATAGTGGACTAGTGGATTGTTTCATTCGATTCTCAAAATAGTTTAGGGTTCAAATGAACATTATTGACTTGAAATAAGCACATGAAAAGGTGCTCAACACCATTAGTCATCAGAGAATGCAAATCCAAACCAGTGAGATACTGCTTCATAGACACTAGGATGGCTGTAATCAAAAAGGCAGAAAATAACAAGTGTTGGTGAGGATGCCAAGAAATCAGCGCCCTTACGTGTTGCTGGTGGAAATGTGAAACAGCGTAGCCACTCTGGAGAACAGTGTGGCAGTTCTTCAAAACGTTCAACACAGAGTCACCACATAACTAGAAAGTCCCTCCTAGGCTGATATCCGAGAGAATTAAAAACATATGTTCACACACAAGAAAACGTGTACATGAATATTCATAGCATTATTTATAATAACCAAAGAATGGGAACAACCCAATCTCCATCAACCATAAGATTTACTTACATGGATAAGTAAAACGTTGTATATCCATACAGTGCAATACTATTTAGGCATAAAATTGAAAGAGGTACTGATACATCTTACAACATGGATGAACCTTGAAAACACTTTGCTACGTGAATCAAGCTAAACACCAAAGACCAAATATTATAACTTTCCATTTACATGAAATGTCCAGAATATGCAAATCCATAAATATGGAAACCAGATTAGGGATTTTCAGGGGCTTAGAGATATAGGAGTTAGAGACTGACTGCTAATGGATTTTTTTTGGGGGGAGGATAAATATGTTCTGGAGTTAGATAGTGGGATGATTGTACAACCTTGTGAATGTGCTAAAAACCACTGAAATGTTTACTTTCAAAAGGTGAAATTTTTGAAAATTTGAACTATATAATTATCTATTTTTTTAAAGATTTTATTTATTCTTAGAGAGAGGGGAAGGGAGGGAAAAGACAGGGAGAGAAACACCAATATGTGAGAAATACATCAACGGGTTGCCTCCTGCAGGTCCCCAACCAGGGGCCTGGCCCGTAACCCAGGTCTATGCCCAGACTGGGAATCGAACCAGCAACCCTTTGACTCGCAGGCCGGCGCTCAACCACTGAGCCACACCAACCAGGGCAGCATTAATAACCTTTTGACCTGATAATTCTACTTTTAGGAATTATTATTAAGAAATTAAGGGATAATTTCCTTAATTTCTTAATTTCCTTAATTCCTTAGGATTCCTAAATATTCCCAAAGATGTAAACGTACAAGGATATTTAAAATAAAAAATGGAATGACCTAAAAAAGTTAGTTGACTTCTAATAGATCCACAGGGTGACCATATTGTTTTTAAAGAATTTTTAATAGCACAGAAAAATTTGCTAAAAATATGAGAAAGAATAATACATACAGTTGATCCTCGAACAACACGGGTTTGAACTGCGCAGGTCCACTCATACGTGGCCTTCTTTCAATGTACTGTGGCTCTTCCGCTTCCCCAGGTTTTACATCTGTGATTCAACCAACCGAACAGCAGTTTTCATCTGTGGTTGGGAATCTGCGGATTGGGAGGGCCAAGTATATGCATTGTTCTATGCCATTTTATATAAGGGACTTGAGCTTCCCGTGGGGGACTCCTGGATCAAATCCCACACAATACTAGACAACTTGTAAGTTAAGTTTTGGGGGAGTAAAAAGTTATCCAAGGATTTTCAACTTGTGCAGGGGGAGGGAGTTGGCTCCCTAAACCCTGAGTTGTTCAAAGGTCAACTGTACTAGCATATTTCACTTGTTTTAAAATATCTTTTTTAACGCATAGAATATATTTTTTCATGTATCATACCAGATAAATATATGACAACAGTAGTTACTTCTAGTAGTGATAATTGAAGCGGAGATGAGGGGTCAAGTGCAAGAGGGAGAATTTTTCACTATATATCCTTTTAAACTAGTTGATTTTTTAATTTTTTTTAAACATTTTATTTTTATTTATTTTTAGAGAGAGGGGAAGGGAGGGAGAAAGAGAGAGAGAGAAACAGCAATGTATGGTTGACTCTCACATGGCCCTCACTGGGGACCTGCCCCGCAACCCAGGCATGTTCCCTGACTGGGAATCGAACCGGGACCCTTTGGTTCCCAGCCCGCGCTCAATCCACTGAGCTATACCAGCCAGGGCTAAACTAGTTGATTTTTTTAAACCATGTGTATGTATTTTATTTTTTTAATATTCATTTATTGATTTTAGAGAGAGAAAGAGGAAGGGAGAGAGAAAAAACATGAATTTGTTCCACTTATTTGTGCAGTCATTGGCTGACTCTTACATGTGCTCTGACCGGGGATCGAACCTGCAACAATGGCATATCAGGATGATGCTCTAACCAACTGAGCTACCTGGTCAGGGTTATATGTTACTTTTTAAGACAAAGGCATACTTTAAATTTTTTTATACTTTATATTTTGTTTTACATATTTTTTAAATATATTTTATTGATTATGCTATTACAGTTGTCCCATTCCCCCCTTTATTCCCCTCCGCTCCACACCCCCCCATTCCCTGCCATTTAGTTTTTGTCCATAGGTCATACACATAAGTTCTTTGGCTTCTACATTTCCTATACTATTCTTAACCTCTCCCTGTCTGTTTTCTACCTACCACTTACGCAACTTATTCTCTGTACTTTTTCCTCCTCTTTCCCCCTCCCACTCCCCTGTTGATATCCCTCCATGCCTTATATAAATCCCTCTAACATTTCATATAAGAAAGGCTGAGCGATGATGAACTCCTTGAACTTGACCTTATGTGAGAAGCATTTTATCTGCCTTTCCATTCTAAATGATAGCTTTGCTGGATAGAGTATTCTTGGATGTAGGTCCTTGCCTTTCATGACTTGGAATACTTCTCTCCAGCCCCTTCTTGCCTGCAAGGTCTCTTTTGAGAAATCAGCTGACAGTCTTATGGGAATTCCTTTGTAGGTAACTCTCCTTTTCTCTTGCTGCTTCTAAGATTTTCTCCTTATTTTTAATCTTGGGTAATGTAATTATGATGTGCCTTGGTGTGTTCCTCTTTGGGTCCAACTTCTTTGGGACTCTCTGAGCTTCCTGGACTTCCTGGAAGTCTATTTCCTTCACCAGCTTGGCGAAGTTCTCCTTCATTATTTGTTCAAATAAATTTTCAATCCCTTGGTCTTCCTCTTTTCCTTCTGGCACCCCTATGACTCAGATGTTGGGACTTTTAAAGATGTCCTGGAGGTTCCTAAGCCTCTCCTCTTTTTTTTTGAATTCTTGTTTCTTCAATCTTTTCTGGTTGGATGTTTTTTTCTTCCTTCTGGTCCACTCCATTGATTTGAGTCCCAGTTTCCTTCTCATCCCTATTGGTTCCCTGCACATTTCCCCTCATTTCCTTTAGCATAACCTTCATTTGTTCAACTAATTGCAACCAAATTTCAACCAACCCTGTGAGCTTCCTGATTACCAGTGTTTTCAACTGTGCATCTGATAGGTTGGCTATCTCTTCATCACTTAGTTGTATTTTTTCTGGAGCTTTGTTCTGTTCTTTCATTTGGGCTGTTTTTTTTTCCCTCGGTGCGCCTGTTACTTTAAAGGGTGGAGCCTTAGGTGTGTTCACCAGGGTGGGACAGCCCACATTGCTGTGTTGTGATGCTGCCTGTGGGGGGGGGGAGGGGAGGCGTCCTGAGTGAACGATGGTGGTTGCTCCTCTCTGAACTTCCCCGTGCTAGCCACAAGCAAGTTGGGTCCCTCTTTGCCGACTCCGGGGTGTGTGGCCAGGCTTGCGTAGTTCCAAGTCCCTGTGGATCTCGCCAACGAACTCTCCTGTGAGGCTGGGAGTTCCTCCCACTGCCGCCTCCACCCCCCAGCTTTTCCTCCCAGTTTATCTGTGTGCGAATCAGACCGCCCGGTCCACCAGTCTTGGCCCTGCTGGTCCGGTTTGGCTAGCTGTGGGTTTTGCCAAGTGCGCCGGCTGCATTTTGGCCTGGCGCGTCCGCCACAGGCCTCTCCAGGCAGTTGCAGCATTGCCGGTACTGCTCCACAAACCGCTGTCTTGCCACACGCTCTCTGCCCTGCTCCTCCCTGCTTACTGGTCTGGATGAATGTGTCTTCTTTAACTCCTTGGTTGTTGGACTTCCACTCAGTTCAATTTTCTGTCAGTTCTGGCTGCTTTTGTTTTTTAAATTGTTGTTTTTCCTCTTTGATTGTGTGGGGAGGCACGGTGTGTGTGCCTGTGCCTCCATCTTGGCCGGAAGTCTGTTTTACATATTTCTTAAAATTACTTTATAGTTCTTCAATTACAGTTGTCTGCATTTTCTCCCCTCCCCTTCCCCCATCCTTTTTTTACATATTTTCTACCGTGATTGTAAATAACCTTTAAGAAATTAAATAAAGCTCTGGCTGATGTGGCACAGTGGATCGAGTGCTGGCCTGTGAACCAAAGGGTTGCCGATTAGATTCCCAGTCAGGGCACATGCCTCGGTTGCAGCCCAGGTCCCCAGCTAGGGGCGCATGAGAGGCAACCACACATTGATGTTTCTGTTCCTCTCTTTCTCCTACCCTTTCTCTTTATTTAAAAATAAATAAATAAAACCTTTTTTAAAAAATGAAATGAAATAAAAAATATTTGTTATAGAAGATGACTCGAAAGGTAGTAGGATAGCAGATTATCAGAACATTTTCTAGGCCAAAACAAAACGAAAAATGATATTAGTTCTCTAGTTCTTAAGAGAAATTGTTGTGAAAAAGACATCGTTCAGTATTTTTCCTTTGTGTAGAGAATCCTCACAATGTAATTTTGATGAAATGTAGTTTGCTGCTTTCATGATACAAAACCTTGTTCCTCAAATATGATGTGCTTTTTAAAATTGTATGTCCTTATAAATTATTATATGCTTCTGTACCCTGTGTTAAAAATCACTTAGCTAACATATGTCTCTAAGTAAAAAAGATAGGACATCCATATGCTTATTGAAATATTTCAGCTACACTATACGTGGTTTTAATTTCAGGATGAATTTACAGGAATTGAACCCTTGAGTGAGGATGCTATTATCACAGGTTTCAGGAATGTAACTATTTGTCCTAACCCAGAAGACACGTGTGACTTTGCTCGAGCCGCTCATTTTGTATCGACTCCTTTTCATGAGATAATACCCTTGAAGGGTCCTTCTGATCCGGAGCGACTGTTGCAGGAAGAGGATCTCGATGGGAAGACCTCTGCGGACCAACCGACTGCTTGTGGCGCTGTCTACAACCCAGCTCTCAGCACCAAGAAACTGAGGTGACTGGTGATGACAGGCTGCACGAGCCAGATTGTTCAAATGCTCTGTCGTGTGTGCTTATCAGTTGTAGCAATTAATTATCAAGCTCTTACTACCTGCCAGGTGACAGTAGGGCTGCCCCAAATAAAATGTCAATGGAATTTAGTAATTGATTTGAATATAAGGGTTAGAAAAATACATTTTCATGGTTACGAGATTAAGAGGCCCAGGAGGATTATGGTGTATACCTGATTGGGAGAGAGAAGGCATTTATTTTTCCTTTAATATAAATTTAAAATAATGGTAAAATAACTTAATATTACTAATTATTGAAAATATTAATAACGCCCGACTGGTGTAGCTCAGTGGACTGAGTGCGGGCTGGGAACCAAAGGGTCCCGGTTTGATTCCCAGTCAGGGCTAATAACTATTTTCAATTAGGCAACTAGAGATTTTTTTTTTTAAGATTTTATTTTATTTATTTTTTAGAAGGGAAGGGAGGGAGAGAAATATCAATGTGTGGTTTCCTCTCACGTGGCCCCCACTGGGGACCTGGCCTGCAACCCAGGCATGTGCCCTGACTGGGAATCAAACCAGTGACCCTTTGGTTCACAGCCCGCACTCAATCCACTGAGCTACACCAGCCAGGGCGAGATGTATTTTTTAAAAGTATCTTTTGATAAAGTGTTGGAAATGAACAAAAAGTAGGTATGAGGGAATCGCATAGAGAGCCAGAGACTAAGCCTTATGATCTAGCCATATTTAAAAGTCAGCTAATTTAAACAAATTTATTCCAGCTTGAGGAATATTCTTAAGTTTGCCAATTTGTGCTTTTAAACTGCATTTTCAGACTTTTTCTCCAACAACCTTTTTATCATATTTGCTAGCATGCACTCACCTTGAGTGATGTTGGTGTCCCTTTTTCGTACTGCAGAGTAGGAAGTTCAGAGAAGGGATAAACAGGAAGAAGGATAGTGTCTTAGTCAGTTTTCTTAATAGTTTAGAATAGATGTAGGATAGGCATTTACTATAGATTGGGTAAATAAATCATAAGTTGAGAAACTTAATGCTAGGTATTGCTTGTCAACCGGGGTAAATAAAGTTACCTAGATTCTGACTATGAACCTATTTCTGGTACAGGAAAATAATGGCCTTTGAAAATGAGACTATTAAATATCAAGTAAAATTACAACAGGTAAATTGACAAGACTGACTCATTTGTTATTCTTTTAGCCCAATTATTGAAGACAGCGGTGAGGCCACGCAGTCTTCTGGATCTTCTGCCTCAGTTATGAGCACTTCCTCCATCAAATGTCTTCAAATTTCTGAGAAACTGGAGCTTACTAATGAGGCTACAGGTCAGTGCATATATACCACTGACTTGTAAGCAAACATCTGCACCCATGTCTAGTGAACACTTATTTACCTCAGCAAACCAAGCTGTGTTTTTCTTTTCTAGAAAAGTTCCCATAAACTGTGAAATTCTAGAATATATTAGTACTAACTGAGCATAATGTCATAGAGACCTGAGATAGACAAGTGGTGTTAGGTTATCAGTATTAATCATGTAACCTTGTTTTTATCCCCTCTGTTACAATACTCATTTCGGGTTTTCTGTGTGATGTTTTATCTGTTTGGTTTTTTTGCAACTGCCCCCCCGCCCCTCCCCGCCCCAGAAAACCCCATGCAGTCACCCTGGAGCTCACAGTACCGCAGACGGCTGCTACGGTCCCACCCAGAGCTGAGTGCTTCTGCAGAGTTTTTTGTGGAAGACAGATCAATGCCTGAATTGGAAATAGAGAAGGAAATTGAGTTAGGTGAGTACCATGAAGTGCATGTCTTTCTGGGTATGACAGTGTACAAAGTGATTATTTGTACTTCAGCTTAATGCGTTTGGCCAATAAATATTTTTAGATTGTAAGAAACAGAATCATAGAAGTTGACATATTGATAAGTTCTTGTCCCAGTAACAATAGGAATTCTGTGTTCTTTCAGTGCTTAGCAAGTGATTTTGAAAAGTATTCTAGCTGCTACTAACTGGCAAATATATAGTGCTCCTAGTCCTTAAACCAGGAAGTAAGGTTGAGGGGCTTATACATATTCCAGTGGTTTTTAAATGGAATCAAACCTTCCTAACAGGTAATGAGGATTATTGTGTTAAACAAGAATACCTAATATGTGAAGATTACAAATTATTCTGGGTGACACCAAGAAACTCTGCAGAATTAACCTTAATAAAGGTAGGACTGATTCCTTGTCATTACAATTACCTTGTCAGTGATGTGGGTTGAAGCAGTAAGTGGCTGCACAGTACCATCAAATCCTTCCAATAGTCTGAGCTTCTTATAGAAAGTCACTGATGCTTCAAGAAATCACTCATCATTATGTGCCAGGATCAGATATCAGAAATAAGAAGCTATTGTATAGGTCTCTTAATGTGTTCATACATACTAACTATTCCTATAATTTTATCTTTTTGAGGAAATCTGAAATTTTCTGGCTTGCTCCAGTATGGACCAGTTACATTCCAGCCTTCAATTGCGTGCGTGCGCACACACACACACACACACACACATGAGTATTATTTTGAAAATTTCATTCACCACCATCCTAGAGATTCACATTAACTCTTTCTTATATTGGATGCCTGGTTATATTGGATTCCATTTTTTTCTTCTTTCTTGGTTTAAGTCCTCATGTTATAGTAGCTTCCTGAGAAGGGATGCAGGAGATGGAAGTTTTTTGAAATCTTTCATTCAGAAAATTCTTTATTCCACATCTTTACTTGATTAGTAGTTTGATCGACTATTAGAATTTGAGGTTTAAATTCGCTTTTTCCTTACACTTTTGAAGATGAGTGCTATTATCTTTTGACTTCTAATCTTGCTTTTAAAGTCTTGCCATTCTTTGTGAGAGGTTATTTTTCCCCTCTCTGAGTCCTTGTAGGACCTTTTGTCCCTAGTCTTCCAACATTTCACAATTACATGCTTTGGTACAAGTCTTTTGTTACCCATATGCTAGGTACCCGATGGCCATTTCAATCTGAACTCCTCAGTTCTGAGAAATTTTCTTCAAAGAATAAAATTTTTCTTCCCCTCAGTCTTCTCTGTTCTCTCATTTCAGAATTCCATTTATTAGGATACTAGATCTCCTGGACAGATCTTTAAAAATCTTATCTTTTTTCTCCTATTTTCTATCTCCATCTTTTTTACTTTCTGGAATGTTTTGTCAACTTTATTTTCAGTCTTTTTTACCGGGGTTTTTTATTTCTTTGTCGTGTATTTAATTTGCAAGAGCTCTTTTAGTCTCAGAATTTTCTTTGTAGCATTCTATTCATTTCAAAGGTGGTGTATTCCTTATCTCTCTGAGTATATTAATGATGTTTTAATTTTTTCTTCCTTTATTGGCTGTTTCCTTTTGTCTGTTTTGACCTCTGGCTTTCAAGTCTTGGGTGCTCTGTTCATCTTTAGGTATGGGCTCTGAAAGCCAATGGAAAGCTCTGTGCATGGAAGGGATCTTCACAGCTGTGGGGCTCACTTCAGGATGATCTTGCTTGGCCATTATATTAGAAAATCTTCAATCTTTAGTTATTTTCTATTGAACTGATCAGATCCCTCAGAGAAAACTTCTCTAATAATCCTGGCTGCTAGTTTCTGGAAAGCTGAGTGGGGAAATCAGCCTGGAGAGTAGAAGAGAAGGAAGTCATCTTAATGTTTGATATATAAACTTAATTCTCTTGTCCATGTGGTATTCCCACCGTCAAGAGTGCCTGGTATCCTCTAATCCAGAGCCCTTCTGTTTTGTCCTCTCTAGGAATAAACTTCTGTGTTCTGGGGGAGAAGCAGTTGCTAGGCTAGGCTACAAGAGGAGGATGGAGAATCTGGGATCTAACTTCCCCTTTAACAGTTCAGCCTCTCCTGGTGTAGCTCTACCTTCACCCTGCTATGGCTAATTGGTGCCACCAGTTTTATACTGTAGGGAGATGGCTTTTTATCATAAATTTGGTTGCTCTCTGCTTGCTCTGTTGCTAGAATCAGCTTTCCTTGGGTCTGTTAAGTGGATTGTTATCTCTTATTGTTCTCTTTTCAGCTTCCAGAATTTGTTGCTGCGGTGCCCTTTATTATAGATTTATGCTTTTTAAAACATCCCTTTACTATTATTTCTCTTGAGGTATTGGGAAGGCTGGAGGGAATGTTTTTAATCTGCCAACCATAACCATAGATTCTAACCGCTCTTATTTTTAAAACAAAATTTCTTACAGGTATCTTCTCAAACTGTCCCATGGGACTTTTACATCAACCTCAAGTTAAAAGAACGTTTAAATGAAGAGTGTGATCATTTGTGCAGCTATTACCAGTACCAAGATGGCTGTATTGTCTGGCACCAGTATACAGACTGCTTCACCCTTCAGGTTTGCAATAACATAGAAACATAACTTCAAGTCCTCAGGTAGAGGGATTTGTGCTTCATTTAGCAAAAGGATTTAGAACAAAATTCTTGTTAATCTTCTAGAAATAGACCGATTCATTATAAATGAAAAGCATCGATCATTTTCTTTTCTCAAGTTATTTTTACCAAGAACCTCTTTTAACTTTCTATGATGTCAGTGCTCAAACATATGCAATAGTAGTTAACAGCACAGTGGCCCAGTCTTCTGTGATCATCATCAGCCCTCTGGTTTTAAAATTCCTGGTTGGATAATTCCAACTTCCCTGTCATGTTTGGTTTTGATGCTTGGTCTGTCTCTTCAAATTTTGTTTTTGCTTTTTAGTGTTCTTTGTAATTGTTTTCTTGGTAGCCAGACATGTTATACTTGGTAAAAGGAACTGCTATAAATAGACCCTTAGTAATATAGCGATAAGGTGTGAGGGGAGAGGAAGCATTATATAGTCCTGTGATTTATGTTCTTTTTTAGTGAGCCTATGCCTCTGGACTGGGAATTTCATAAGTATTTCTCAGTCCCCTCGTCCAGCCCCTCTCATGTGGAACAGGATAGCTATAACCAGCTGGAGTTGGGGATTTCTTTTCCCCAGGTCAGGTGGGCCCTGTTTAACTAGTTTCCTCTGAGGGCAGACCCTGTTAAGAACAGCACACTGGCCCTGGCTGGTGTGGCTCAGTGGATTGAGTCCCAACATGTGAACCCATGGGTTGTAGGTTCGATTCCCAGTCAGGGCACAAGCCTGGGTTACAGGTCAGGTCTTCAGTAGGGGGCGCTGGAGAGGCAAACACACATTGATGTTTCTCTCCCTCTCTTCTCTCTCTCTTTTTTTTTTTAAGATTTTATTTATTTATTTTTAGAGAGAGGAGAGGGAGGGAGAAAGAGCAATGTATGGTTGCCTCTCACATGGCCCTCACTGGGGACCTGGCATGTGCCCTGACTGGGAATCGAACCGGGACCCTCTGGTTCCTAGCCCGCGCTCAATCCACTGAGCTACACCAGCCGGGCTCTTCTCTCTCTTTAAAAAAAAAAAAAAAATCTTTTAAAGAAAGAAACAGAACACCCTAGACTATTTCAAAATGGTTTCTTTTCCCTCCTCCCACCAGAAGCATGAGAGGAATTTTTTTTTCAATATTTACTGTGCGGACCTGGTATATAGCTCTTACAGGTAAAAGCTCGCAAAAGTGTGGATCTGTGCTTCCAGATCCTAGAAGAGTTACTAAGTTTTTTACTTGATAAGACAGAATGGCAACTTCCAAACTCCTTTTGTAAGGAATGGGAACCAGTGGTTGAAAGGTCTATTTTTTTGCCACTCTTGTTTTATCTGTACTGCCCCCCACTGGATTATTTTTAGAACCCAAACACAATACAACATTTTATTCTTTGGAATGTTCTTAAGAAGGTTTTGCTGAATATTTTGATTGTAATGTGAATTCTCTAAAATGGTTGGAATGAAGGTATTTTAAAACTACCATTTACAGAGCACCTTTTATGGGCCAGGTCCACCCTTGATACTCATCATCCATTGTTTCATGAAATCCTCACGAAGAACCTTACAGAAGAGCAGTGTCGTTAAAACCGGGGCAAAGGCCCAACCGACAGAGGAGCCTGCGTTCTGCTAGAGAACAACAGGGAAGGAGTATAAAGCAGCAGTGAGCAAGGCATCGAGTAGAAGTACAGTCACTCTGACTTGAGAAGTAGTGAGTGTGTTTGTCCTTCTATCTGCAGGATCTTTTTCAGCACAGTGAACTTATTACCCGTGAAATAACAGTGTTGATTATTTATAACCTTTTGACGATAGTGGAGAAACTACACAAAGCAGAAATAGTCCATGGTGACTTGAGTCCAAGGAGTCTGATTTTTCGAAACAGGTTGGTCCTTTTCATTCTTTTAATGTTTCTCTTAGCTTTCTCTTAAAACATGGAGAGTTACCCTTTTCTTCTGACTTTTGATAAATGCCACGTTGACCAACCTAGTGTGTTAAGAGAATATTTGCTATCTAAAAGACAATCACTGGGAATAATTTAAAAGAATTCAAAGAGAAAAAAAACATTTTGAAAATACATTAATTCAGAGAAAAGAATTACCCACTCAGTATTGTGATGATTTCTGTCAGGAAGAAATATAGAATATGAATGTTTTGGGGACTGTAGGTGATCTGATCTGTGTTTGAGTGTGCCAGTACAGACCTAGCAAAGTGAGGCACTGCTGAGTTTCACAGACCAAAGCTTAAGTCAGGCCAAATTAAGGTAGTTGCTGGGAGGAATGGGTAAAACCAAAGTACAAATGCAAACTATGCCAAGAAAAGTGGTTTAGTGTTCAAATCAAACCCAGCTTAGCCGTCAGGTTCAAGGGGTAAGCACAGAGCAGGAAATGAGAAAGCCCAAATACTTAAGAACTGAGAAGATATAGAACACATTAAGGCATGCTCATTTACACAATGGAATACTGCTCAGCCCAAAAAGAGAAGGAAATTTTACCTTTTGCATCAGCATGGACGGACCTGGCAAATACCATATGATCTCACCTGCATGTGGAATCTAATGAACAAAATAAACTGATGAACAAAATAGAAGCAGAGGCGTGGACACATGGGACAGATTGGCAGTGTCAGAGGGGAGGGGGTTGAGGGGCTGGATGAAAGAGGGTGAAGGGGTTGAGGTAAAAAAACGACATATGTGTAACACACAGACAAAGACAACAGTGTGGTGATAGCCAGAGGGAAAGGGGGTTGAGGGGTGGGGTGGGTGAAGCTGGGCAAAGTGGGGAAATGGGGGTGGCAGATGCACGATGTGTGCAGGTGGTGTTTTATTGACTCGCATACTTGAAACCTGCATGGATTTGTGAATCAGTGTCACCCCAGTAAATGTAATAAAAAACAGTAAAATAAATTATTTTTAAAAAGAACAAATTAAGGGCCCAGCTGGTGTGGCTCAGTCGATTGAGCGCGGGCTGGGAACCAGAGGGTCCCGGTTCGATTCCCAGTCAGGGCACATGCCTGGGTTGCGGGCCAGGTCCCCAGTGAGGGCCATGTGAGAGGCAACCATACATTGTTCTTTCTCCCTCCCTTCTCCTCTCTCTGAAAATAAATAAATAAAATCTTTAAAAAATAAATAAATTTAAAAAAATTAAAAAAAAAAAAAAAGAACAAATTAAGGCATGAACAAGGAAGGCACCGTCCACAGTTTTTGTTTCATAAGAAGGAACAGCAGACCAGCACACCCTTATAGTGACTGCTGGTCTCATGGGGTTTGAGGACAGCAGTCTGGTTTAAAGAGATGTCTGCCCCAGCCCTGTGTCTGCCCCAGCTTTGGGTGACCAGTTAACTCTCTCTGAGGTTACTGACGTATACGAAAAGCTTCCATCATTCTTTATGTTTCCCCTGATTACTTAATCTGTAAGAGAAGACTGAAATTTTTTTTTTTAAAGATTTTATTTATTTATTTTCAGAGAGAGGAAAAGGGAGGGAGAAAGAGCAATGTATGGTTGCCTCTCACATGGCCCTCACTGGGGACCTGGCCTGCAACCCAGGCATGTGCGCCAACTGGGAATCAACCGGGACCCTCTGGTTCCCAGCCCGCGCTCAATCCACTGAGCTACACCAGCCGGGGCTGAGAAGACTGAATTTGGCTCTGAATTATAGTTGGCATGGAAATCAAAGGAACCCTTAGTGTATTTCTGTGATTATAGCCAAAAGAACTGGAGCATCCCACCTTCTCTCCTGAGAAAGCAGAATCCTGCCTGCCCTAGGCATAATATAGCAGCACTTCTTACCCAGGGCACCGGAAGTATTTTAGATGAGACAGTTCTTTGTGCAGGTCTGTTCCGAGCATTTTGGGATGTTTTATATCTCTGTTCCACCCAGATAAATGGATTCCCCCAGCCATTGTGACCACCAGAAATCCTCCCGTGTGTCTCCAAATGTGAGAACCTGGGTATAGTTTTTATTCTCGCTGTGTTTCACACCACTGGAAGTTTAGAGGACAGTGCTAGAGTTCTGAGGTTGATGGAAATTTTAAGCAAAAGGATATTCTAAGCCTTTTAAGGGTTGGGCATTTATGTGCTGTGCCTTTAGACAGCCCTTCTCTCAGTCACCAGTGGCTTCAGAAAACCACGTTGTGTTAGGGGTATTGCCTTGTTGTCACCACTTAGCAAATGTGGTAGGAAATTTCATATAGATTCAAAAGGAATTAAAAGAACTTTTCATAGTCATTTAATGCAGTTTCTATATATTTTTTGTGAGGAAAATAAGATTAAAAAAGTGGAATGTCTTGCCCATGGTAACAGTGAGTGACCAGTTAGAGAGTAAAGAGACCTACCTGCTTCTTTTTTCATTGACCTAAGAAACATTTTCCTGCCTCTTTCAAGTTACAGTTTTGTGCCCCGGCTGGTGTAGCTCAGTAGATTGAACGTGGGCTGGGAACCAAAATGTCCTGGTTTGATTCCCAGTTGGGGCACATGCCTCGGTTGCGGGCCAGGTCCCCAGTGAGGGCCATGTGAGAGGCAACCATACATTGCTCTTTCTCCCTTCCTTCTCCTCTCTCTAAAAATAAATAAATCTTAAAAAAAAAAATTCAAAAAAAAAATTTCAAGTTATAGTTTTGTGATGGCCAAAAGAACGGTTTTATCTTGTACCAAGAAAAAGTGGGAGCAAATATAAATTTTAAAGTAAAATAGATCACTTGGTGCTGTAGAAGTGTATGATGGGGTTAGTCAAAGCCTGTGTTTAGGAATAGAGAACCTGCCCCAGTGTCAGTCAGGGATTCGAGGGGAGGAAGTGAGAAAAGCGGAGACAAAGGAACACAAAACCAGTTCGTTGCTTTCTCTCACATAAATAGTTCCTGCGCCTCTGTGAGCATAATAGCTTTATGGCATGGAATAAACCCAAGGAAAATAAAATCAATTAATAGTGAATTAGTGTTACAAAGTTGTGTTTTTGTTTGTTTTTTGTTTTATTTTTGTTTTTAGGAAATAAGAGTTGAAATAAGAACAAGGTAGAATTTAGTAGTAGCTTAATAGGAATAGCATAATTTATGTTTCAGTGTAGGTAGCACTTACCAAAAAACAGCTTTATGTTGTTTTCAGTTAAACTCTGGGAGGGAGGAATCTGAACGAAATGGAAACTTGGAAAGTCTCATCTATAACAATGAACAAGAATGGCTACGACACCTACAAAAGCTTAATTTCCTCTATCATAATTCTCATCAGTGTGTATAATGATTGCTTTTATATGTACAGTGTAGGGCAGAGGCATGCACTCCACTTCCAGTACTTTATACAGTATGGAAACTTGATAAATGTTCTGTGGTGAGCATGGACTATGGTTTAGATATACAGTAAGTACTTTGTGTCACGAAACTATAGTCTTGACATTCCTTTCTGGGGTGGATGGACACTGCCACTGCTCTTACAGGTGCATTTTAAAAACTAACCACTGGAGGGAGCTGTTGTCATAGCTAAGACACCTACAGAACCTCTTCTTTTTCTTCATTTTTTTTAAAGACCATCTCTGCAGCTTCTTTCATGGCCTATTTTTATTATCTCATTCTCTTTAATCTGGGCTTAGAATCTACGATCTCTATGATTGTGAAAAGAACAATCAAGCTTTGAACATAGTGGACTTTTCCTACAGCGTTGACCTCAGAGCACAGCTGGATGTTTTTACCCTCAGCGGCTTCCGGACTGTGCAGACCCTGGAAGGACAAAAGATCCTGGCCAACTGCTCTTCGCCCTGCCAGGTGAGTGTGAGCAAGCCCGAGCATATGCGGAGGGTGTCCTGATCTCTTTCTTTTCCAGATAAGCCATGAGAGCTACTGTTTACTGATATTTTCTCTCCTGGAATAGATGACCTAGTTTTCAAATATCATCAGCTCAAGCAAAATGTACCGTTTTTTTGTCTCAACACTAAAGAATAGACACACACGTGCAGACCCATGTCTAACTCAGTAACCTAGGTGTCGGAGCCAATTCTACCACTTATTTAGGCAGTCTTTTATGAGTCCTTTTCTGTGATCTTCTCTGTAAAATAAGGATAACAGTCTGCTCTGTATACATCAGAATTGTTGACTATTAACTCAAATAGTGTAATATAAAAGTAACATTAGGACAGATATAGAGTGTTTTCTATGTTATATGCACAAATGCTTTCTGACTCAGCTCTGGACATACGGCATTTGCTGACTGAATGTGTAGCATGAACCTGAATTAATCATGTGGACCACATTTAGATCCCAGCTGGAGTCCACGCAAATGCGGTAGGTCCACAGATTTGAATTTGACAGTCCAGATATTTTTGTTACCTTTTGTTCTTAAGGATGATTCCTAGAGTTGGTTCCACTGATCACTTCTTAAGGAGCTTTTCCTTTACTGTAAGAGTAAGGAATAGTCTACTAAAATAGTATGTCATAAAATAAACATAATCACTATAGTATCGCTTAACTTCCTACGTAAATAAACTGCCATGGTAGTAGCGGAGAATTATTTTAGCTGATGGTGCTTTTTGTGCTTTCAGGTAGATCTGTTTGGTATAGCAGATTTAGCACATTTACTGTTGTTCAAGGAGCACCTACAGGTCTTCTGGGATGGGTCCCTCTGGAAACTTAGCCAAAATGTTTCTGAGTAAGTATTAGTGATTTCAGGGTCTCTGCCTGCTCACATAATCTTGTCTTTCTCTTGGGTGCTCTCTCTGCTTTGGCAGCCTTAGTTTTCTTAGTCCAGTGCCATGATTCCACCAATTTCAGCCAGTGGTTCTTAGGAGTGCCAGCGGAGCACCTAGTGCAAGACAGGAGTTGGTTATTAAAAATAAGGAACAGTTCAGACTTCAGGACATCATTCTAGACCTAGATGTATCATGCAGACTGCAACCGTAGTATTATAAAGCCTCTTAATTTAGCAGTGTTAGTAGAAACATTTCATGAGAATAATTTTCTAGCCAATTGGTCTTAGTCCTTTTTTTTTAAGATTTTATTATCTTAAAGGCCAGGGCTGGTCTTAAGTCTTATACCCCTTTTTCATAGCTGTTATTATCAAAGGTTAAGCATCTCTTGAAGAGAGTTAAATTTCTAAATTATATACTAATTATAGCATCTCTTGAAGAGAGTTAAATTTCTAAATTATATACTAATTGTAGGCTATTATTTATTTAATGAATGGGTGGAACCAAAACAGAACTGAATCTCCTTGGTGAAGAAGTAAATGGTCTCTTAATAAGAGCTGCGTAGTCTCAGAACTTTAGTACTCCCTCAAGCCTACTCATTCAATTTATTAAACATCCCATATTCTTCATTAGTTTATCAGCGCTAATAACTTCTCAGAGCAAGTCTACCAATCTAACACTTATTGATAGGTTCTTTTTTTTTTTTAAGATTTTTCTTTTTTTTAGAGAGAGATTTTATTTATTTATTTTTAGAGAGAGGGAAAGGGAAGGAGAAGGAGAGGGAGAGAAACATAAGTGTGTGGTTGCCTCTCACATGGCCCCTACCAAGGACCTGACCTGGCTGCAACCCAGGCAGTGCCCTGACTGGGAATCAAACCCTTTGGTGTGCCGGCCAGCATTCAATCCACTGAGCCACACCAGCCAGGGCTGTTCTTTGGTTTAAAAAAAAAAAAATTCAGTGTTGAAGATTTACCACCCCTTCTCCTCCATTTCCCCCTCCCAACAGTTGAATAGCATTTTTTTTCTTTATTTGATTCAGAGTTTGGCCAGTCTTTTTTGTCTCTAACATGTACTTTAAACACAGGTCTGAAATATAATGTAAGACACACAGGCCAGAGTCAGGGATCTTCAGCTGTTTGTGACCCTAGGTGGGTCTCACACCTACGGAAACCGGTGGGGTCATTTGGGGTTTCCTGATAGCTCTGCCTATGCAATAATTGAAGCATTTCTGGTTAACACAATAGAAAGTACAAACATCACAGACTTCAGCGGTAGTTACTTCAGTCAAGCGTAGCATTCTCAGGATTGTGGCGATAAGAAACCACTGGGCGGGCGGAGAGGTGCTGTGGTCTCCCTAATGACCTAGGCTTTAGGAAAGTTAGAGGAGACGAAATTCATTTTTCTTCTATTCGTAGAAGAGACGTGCTGCATCTTAGTACAAAGGAAATGTATAGATTTAGATGAGAGAATTTTTTTCCCCTTGTGTGAGTTGTATTAGGCTTTTCTCACTATGGTAAGTCTTTCTTTCTTAAGTTTCCCCTTGGACTTTCAAAGGACTACTTGAATGATCTCTAACCCTAGAGTTCTGGGCATTACCTTAAATCATCGTGATGCATAAATGTACTTCTTGAGTTAAACAGAAAGAATTTTAACTTTTATATGCCTAATCTTGATGGAAATGGTTTTATATATTTTTAGGCTAAAAGATGGTGAATTGTGGAATAAATTCTTTGTGCGGATTCTGAATGCCAGTGATGAGTCCACAGTGTCTGTTCTGAGGGAACTTGCAGCAGAAATGAATGAGGTGTTTGACACCACATTCCAAAGTCACCTGAACAAAGCTTTGTGGAAGGTAGGGAAGTTAATTGGCCCTGGGGCTTTGCTCTTCCAGCAAGACAGGCAGTCAAGTCTCTCCCAGACTCCTGCCTGAAACCAGTGGTTCTGTGTGGGACGCCCACCTGTGTGTGCTGCAGTCACTTTAGGGCGCAGTTAGATGCACCGCCGACACTTTTCTACTTTTCGGTAGTGGGGTACTTCTAGGTAACTGGCGTTTTTTACACAGCAATGTACCTACTCTCTCTTGTTCTTATCTAACTGTAACAAAGAACTGTTTTATTCTGAATGTTCTCCATGTGAATGGGTACCTTGTTGTTTAATGCATTTGTCTCTACTTTTCCCTGTACTTTTCCTTTTTGTAATTTGTGAGGTGTACCCTTATAATCACTATGTATTTTAGTAAATAATAAACTAGCATTTGTTAAATTTGTGCTTCTACCATCTCATCTACTTTTTGCCAACTAAGATGATCAACAGCTTGATTTTTGTGGACAGGAACTACTTTACCAGGGAAATGTGCAGATTCTAGATTTGGAACTGTTACAACAGGGTTGTAACAAGACGGAACAGCTAACCGTTCCTTCCAGTGTTCCTGACCTTCCACCAAGTGGTCTAGATTGAAAAGTAGATGAAATGATTTACACAAGGCCAAATTTTCTTAAATTTCAAGTGGCAAGGTTGTTTATGTTCTCAATGTATGTTAATGTTTTTTATTTTTTATCCACCAAGTTCCTTGGTTTATTTATATAATGTAGTGGTTCTGTTGCTCCTGGGTCTCTGATCATGTCAGCGGCTGTTAGAAAGGAAAGGAAAGGTGTGGATGGGTTTAGCAGCCCTTCAGAAGTGCACTAATGGCCACTGTGTTACACACAGAATGACTTGGTGGAGACGTGAAGGAATAGAAAACGGTTTTGTTGTTTGGAAGATTTGAAGACGCGGATGGTCAGAATAAAGAGATAACTTTGTCAATAATTTGAAAGAGCAGATCTAGATGAAGTATTTGGGCCCCCACATGGAAGCATGAACTACACCTGGCCTTGGGGATAGGGAAGGAAATTGGTATAAGGGGCACTGAAAATTATCTACTTCATATTTAAATATCAAAATTATCATATATGGCCCTGGCTGCTATGGCTCAGTGGATTGAGCACGGACCTGCAAACCAAAGGGTCGCTGGTTCCATTCCCAGTCAGGGCACATGCCTGGGCTGCTGGCCAGGTCCCCAGTAGGGGGCACACGAGAGGCAACTACACATTGATGTTTCACTCCCTCTCTTTCTCCCTCCCTTCCCCTCTCTCTAAAAATAAGTAAATAAAATCTTTTTTTAAAAAAATTATCATATATGTCTCCATTCTGGTGCCTGATTTTTTTAAAGCTCTAGTTGTCACTGTTACTGCTCTAAGATTTCTGGAAAGCAGAAAATTCTAAATATATCTGAACTAAAAATATTTAAGCATATATAGTTGAAGCACCAAGTCAGAAATTCTTGCTCTTAACTAAAATATGACTCCTCAAACATTTTCACGTTTGCTTCTCAAACAAGTGAAGATGTAAAATTGTGTATTTGTATCTTTTAGTAATTGAGCCCTCCAACCACTGTGCTCTCCTCATTCTTCCATCTACCACTTTAACGCAGTCATTACTCTGAGGCTGGACCATAAATTTAGATTCTTACATAAGCTTAGCTACCATCTAGTGAATTCTTCAGCAGCCTTGACAGCAAGCCTGACAAACCAGTGGGCATGGGGAAAGATTCATTTCTGAAAGTCCACTCTGAGGAAAGGGAGGAGAATCTGAGGAATCTACTTATTAGAGAACTTGCATCTGTTTTGCTGCCTCTCCCCCATTTCCCGTCCCCTCCAACTCCAGGCCTTCCTCAGGGGGCAAAAGCAGGGCCTGACCAGTCAGGACCTGTGACGTCTTTGTCTTCTCTTTGCCTTCTCTTTGCCTAAGCATGAAACCACAACGCTGGCACTTTTTTATTTCTTATATTTTATGCTTGTTTGTCTTGGGAGAAAGAGGCCTCTGGTTTTTTACAGAAGTTTCAAATGATTCGTAATTCTTTTCTCACTGAGGCAGAGTAGCATAATGATGGACCTAGAAGGAAGGAAAAAAAAAGCTGAAAAGGCAGGATTTTCACTTTTGTTTGAAAGAGACCATGGAGCATAGAGTGCCTCACCACCACAAAGTGTGCATCCGCTCGTCTGCTGTCACTGCAAAGCCTCGTCCCCCTGTGACGGCTGTGTGAGCGCCCGCCCCGCCCCGAGCAGGAGCGCCCTGACGGATGCCGAACCCGGATCCAGACGCGGCGTTTTCCTGTTGTGGTAGGACTTCAGGCTGTTAGTGGAGCTGTTATCCCAAGGTAGAGACGGAAGCCTTTCAGAGGGTTAGCACAAGACTCTGAAATGAATCTCACTGTGTTTAGGGTCAAGTTTTTAAGCAAAGACAGCAAAGAAGTGATACTTTTCTGTTGCATCAGAAAATGAGAAATTATTTGTCCAACTGCACCAACTGTTTCTAATATGTTAAAATTTGCTTTCTATCTGGCTCCTAAAATTAAAACTTCCCTTGTAAGGAAGTCACATTAAAGAAAAATTATTTTAATATGACAAATTTCAACCTTAATGAGGTTCATGGTTCCACCAAAGACCCATGAAGCCATGAATGGACTAGGATAAAGGTGGCCTTTCAAACTGATGTGGGGAAAGACGTGTTATTCAATAACTGCTGTTGAGACGGTGGGTTAGGGTTTGATCTCTGCCACCAGCGCCACCACCGTTCGTACGCACGTTTGCACAAACTGGAGAAAGGCCAGTGGTTTCCCCGGTGGTTCGGTGTCGCTCCGCGCACCGCTGCTGGGCTGCGTCTCAGCCCGCGCAGCCTGGTGCTCTCGTGCAGTGAATAAATTTCATAGCCGTGTGCAGTGGTCTTTGCCTGCTTAATGCTTATCCACAAGACAACTTTAGATAGATCAAAAATGTTAATATAAAAAGAGAAAATATAAAGTATTAGATTACTTTGTAATTTTTTGTCTGTGTGACATTAAGCCAAGATATAAATGAGAAGATTGCTGTATTAGTATAATAAACAAAATCTAACATGGCCACTTATCTCTCCCAACAGGAAACAAAACAAAGTAGGAAAATTACTTACAAATACATATGAGGTGAGACCCCATAAAAACCAGATTTTAGTTATTGAATATAAAAAGTGATATATTTATTCTTACGTTTAAACTTCAGTCAGCTTCGAAGTACTCTCCATTTGATGCAGTCACCTATCAAGATGTTTTTCCACTGCTCAAAACAGTTTTGAACTTGTTGATTTTGATGCCTTTTAAGTGCTTCTGCCATTTTTTGTTTCACCTCTTCCACATCGGGCAAAACATTTCCCTTTGGGGACTTTTTTTTTTAAGATTATTTTTATTTTTTTAGAAAGAGGGGAAGAAAGGGAGAAGGAGAGGGAGAGAAACATCAATGTGGGAGAGATACATCCATCAGTTGCCTCTCCCAGGCCCCCAGCTGGGACCTGGCCCGCAACCCAGGCACGTGCCCTGACTGGAATCAATCCAGTGACCTTTTGGTTTGCAGGCCAGCGCTCAATCCACTGAGCCACACCAGCCAGGGCTCTCTTTGAGGACTTTTTTCATCCCAGGAAACAAAAGTGTCGCTATGGGCAAGATCAGGTGAATAGGGAGGGTGGCGCATGAGGGTCATGCCGTTTTTTTGGTCAAAAACTGCTGAACACTCAGAGCAGGGTGGGCAGGTGTGCTCATAAATCACCCATCATGAAATGGGCAAATGTGTTGAAAGTCTTCCAAAAAAATTCACTGAAGCCAAACAGAGACTCTCACAACAATGCCAACTGGTACACTGATACAGATGGGTTTCTAGAACACTCACCTAGTGGGGGAAGCCTATATATCACAAGAAGCCCGCCCTCCAGAAGATAATTTCAGTTTTGGGGGGGTTCTCCCTCATACTTGCATCATCTTTCACTTGGAGTGCCTCACATTCTCCTGTGTCTGCTTCCCTCCCCCACTTCTAGGCACGTGTGAACCCCCCAGTGGCCTCCCATCCCACGCAGCACAAAATCTAAAGACCCTACCAGAGCCCGCTCTTTCCTGACTCCTCTTTTCCTTGCTCACCCCACTCTGGCACTCTCGTCTGCCCGCCTCCTTGCTGCTCCTCAAACATGCCAAGTAGTTTCTCTCTTTGCAGCCTGTTTGCTTTGCCATTTCTCCTGCCTGGAATGCCCTTTCCTGGGTTTCATGTGGATTACTCCCTTACTTCTCTTCAGGTGTCTTCTCAAATACCCGTTTTATCAGAGGCCTTCCCTGGCCGTTCTGTACAAAATAGCGTCCCCCCACACACCACTATTGCTTCTGTCCTCTTTGCACTGCCTTATTTTCTCTGGAGCACCTGTCACCCACGTCACGTGTGTGTGCGTGCGCATGTGCGAGGGTGAGCGTTGTCCTGTTCACGCTTTTCAAAATTAAATTTTTCCCCAAGTTCATTTAATCAAAATGTGTACTTTATTTCCCGTGTGTGTTTAATTCAGCCTCATGTTCATTTGAAAGTGTGTGTGTCCCACTACCAGAATCTAAGCTCCTAAGGGCAGGGATTTGCTTTGTTCCCTGTAAAATGCAACATGAGCCTGAAGTTTTCATCATTCAGGTAGTAGTTGAAAGTTGTGTTTGAGGATAAGGGAGGTAAGCACTCATTATTAGCTGAAATGAAAATTTAGTGCATTATTAGGTGATTTGGCAATTTTTATTAAATTTAAATATTCACTTCTTTCCATTGATAGAGTCTCCTAATATTTACCTTAAAGAAATACTGACGCTGGTGGTCAGAGACAAAGCGCTGTTTGTGACCGTCCTCCCTGCTTCCGAGGCTCACTGTGTCCTACGGGACAGTCAGACCCCGGGAAAGCAGGAGCCCTGGCGCCAAGCAGAGGTGACATCAGACCACTTTCGTAGATGGGGGCGCCTGCGCATCGCTGCTGAAGGCCGGTCTGCCAATTTGGCAGGAGCCACGGAGATGGCAGAACCTGAGTTAGGCTTTGAACGATGAGTTCCCCACATTTCAGCTTATGTTAAAAAGGAAAAGAACCTGAAAGGAAAAAGCGATTGCCTGTGGGGAGAGGGTATAATGGTGGAGAGAGGAAAGAATGAAGGCTTTTACTTTTCAGTGTGCACATCTCTGCACACGTACATGGATTACTTTATGTCTACAGGATAATCTCAGCTAAGAAATTGCGGGCCATGGTTTGTCATCTCCCTTATCTACATTTAAAAAAATAAAAAGCCTAATACATGTTTGTTGTTTTTTTAATGCGAAATGTAGGTTAATTTGGAACTAAAACGTGAGCCTGAAAATAATTTTAAATCATTGAGGATAATATATCTAAACTTCTATTTTTAGTATGCTAAAAATTCATGTGTTCAAGTGTTTTGTAATGTTTCTATTCGAGATATGCTTTCTAAAATTACCATCTTCCTACCGTTACAACTTCCTACGTCTGTGAACAAGGGATTGAATTATATAAAACTCTACTTGTTCAAAATAAATATATTTTGTGGATTTCATATTAAAAACTTGAGTTTCCACAAACATATTGTATGATTGAGAAAGGAACAAAACAGTGATGAACTCAGGCCAAACTTCCATAAACATGTACTTTTTTTCCATCAGAGCGCAGTAAGCACGCCCGATAACCTTGCTCTGCCAGACGCTCCGGCGGCGGACTCGCCGCTGCCGGGCACCGTTGTCCCAAAGTTCAGATTTCTCTCCGTGGGGAACGGCGGCTGCCCAATCAAACTGCTAGTTTTCAAACCTCATGGGAGCAAAGGACTGTGTCTATTTACTGTATATACTCCCAGAAATTAGCACATAGTTCTCAAAAATAAGGGAATTAAAATATTGGAAAAGAGCAGCCATGAGCTTCAAAAAACGAGTTGCGTTGGAGCCTTGGTGAGGGGGAGGAGCCTATCCTGCGCTGGGTGCGCCGGGCGCCGGAATCCCGCTCCCGTCTGTTTCTTTAACCTTCCGTTGCGATTGGCTGCTGCCCTTAACATCCTGCTACACTTACATCTTGCTACACTTCATTGCTGTTTACTCTTTTCAAAATTAAATGTTATTTTACAGGTTTGTTTATTCCATCAAAATGTGTACTTTATTTCCCATGTGTGTTTAATTCAGCTCACATTCATTTGAAACGGTGATGTGAATCAGCATGTGCTGCAGTTTCAAAGTAGTTTGATCTTACCGGCCTGGTCATGAGATTCATTTAATTTAATTGTTTCAGTCCTGCAATTAGCAAAGTGAGGTGGAATTTCATAAAAACAAATACCCACTAAAATCTGCGCAAAAGTACGAGTATCCATTTACTTGTTTGATTTTGCAGTTTTTAAACAACATTGAAAAAGAAATTTGGTAACACTAGAATACAGTAATAAAGTAATAAATAGGATGCCACGTGAAGCGTCCGTGACATTGGACCATTTAGAGAATGAGACTGTGGAGGGTGTGTGGGGCACAGTGAGTCAGGGAGTCCCCAGGAACCCAGCGGGTCAGGTGGGCAGAGACGTGAGCGGACAAAGTTAACCAGCGTTGCCGGGAGGGGCTTTACTGGTCAGCTGGACCCCGTCGTTAGACAGGCAAAGCAGCCACCTGCCCTGACTCACCCAGTCAGGCACATCCAGGGTCCAACCCTGTGGACCAGCGGTCAAGATTCCATGGTGTGTAGACCACCGGGGCGGCCATCGCTCCTGCCTGCACCTGTCCCCTGCTATGTCATTAGTTGCCTAGGACCGGCGCACATGTACATGCCTCACCTTCACTCAGATGAGCTCTTTGGGACAAGGTCTGTGTCTCTTACATCCTACATATGACCTGCATGTGGTGCTCACACTATAGGGCATCAACCTCACAGGCCCAGAACCTCCTCACATGGAGGCGGCTCCCTGTCTGTGGTGCCAGACCAAATGCTAGCATGGTGGTTAGAAGAGCTCTCTAGCAGCCAGAATGCCTGGGCTTGGCTCCTGGCTGTGTGGCCCTGGCTGAACAAGTGACTCGAAGCCAGAGTCTTCCTCTACAGAATGAAGGTACTCTGGGTTCCTACCGCGTACTGAGAACTAAAGCTTTCAGTACACATACTTGTATATGCTTGTACTGATTTCGTTCTAAATGTCACTTAAATGGTCTAAATTTCTCTGGAAACTTCTCAAGTACATTGGGATCCCAGCTACTTGATTGGAGTCTCAGTCTTGGATTAATTTACAGTACAGAGTATAGCTAAGTCTATAACATAATTAAGGTGAGTGAAAAGAAATGCGGTATTCTGTAACTTAAAGGATAAGGCAAACGTCATGTTTCTGTTGGGAGTGACCTTCAGGCAACAAAATATTTGTACTTAAAGAAGACAGTCTCAAGATCAGCCAAGAACCATGCACCAAGCTATCAGGAAGTCTGTCTGGTGCCCAGTCTTTAGTCTCAAGGTCATTGAAACACAAAGGGCCTCCCTTGGGCTTACAGCCAGCCACTGCTGGTGTGCCGGTGTCAGAGCGCAGACAGCTGAAGGACAGCCTCCGTCCCGTTGGCCGTGGCGGGTCAGGCCGGGTCTTCTTGCTCACATCAGTGGGAAGCAGGGTGCAGATCCCTTCTCTAGCCACCTACAATCGCATCCCGCTCCTCCTCTCTCTTCCTCTCCCTTACCAGAGACGCTTCTGCCCTGGGGAGCAGGGCCTACTCAACCCACTTAAATCCTAGACATTTTGTGTCTTCCTGAGACTTCTTTGTAGAGGCTTTTGGAACTTTGTTTTATGTTTTGCTACATCTCTGTCCTGAGCCAATGGATAAAAGGTGACCACTGCTTAATCGGAAAAAGGAAAGGGGAATATAGGAAGCCCAAGAACTTGATTTAAGAACTGGGAAACCCGGGCTCATACCCCATGTCGGCTCCTTACCAGCTGCTTGGTCAGGGCAGGTCAGTCTGCCATAGGGAAACTAGTTCCCACCCCAAAGGGCATTGTGAGAACTAAAAACACGATATGGTTGCCAAACATGAACACTTCTTGGCTCACAGCGAGCGGCAGAGTCCTGTCTCCTCAGCAGCCAGCTCAGAGATGGGCCCAGGAGAGACAGGTGGAGTGGGTGCGATCCATTGTGTTCACTCAGGCCTCTAATTGCAACCTGTTGCCTCCTGTTTTACTTTATTTTTCTTATTTTTAAGATTTTTTATTTATTTTTAGATAGAGGGGAAGGGAGAGAGAGAGAGAAACATCAGTGTGTGGTTGCCTCTCACATGCCCCCTTCTGGGTACCCGACCTGCAACCCAGGCATGTGCCCTGACTGGGAATCGAACCAACGACCCTTTGGTTCGCAAGCCGGCATTTAATCCACTGAGCCATACCAGCTAGGACCTCCTGTTTTACTTTAAACATGTTCTTTTACCCCCTCCAGGACAAGAAATAATCTCTTGAAATGTGTTGAAGGAGATTAGCTAATAAATATTTATTGATGGATGCAGAGACATAAGGCATGCTGACTCCCCTCAGGGAGATTATAACTTAGCTCTAGAAACAGGATGTTACGGGTTAAAGTCCAAGACAATGTACAGGGCAGTCAGTCAAGGGCCATCTCAAAGTAAGCCATGACCAGAAGCAAAAGGTGTGTTAGAACACTCAGCAGACGTGAGGGCCACCCTGGGTTGTGGTGTCCTGGAAGCCATCATGCTATGACAGGGATTGGAGCTGGTTTGTATCAGGTAGTTTTCACCTGCAAAAGTAATCACAAAATAATTAAAAATACTGTGAGGGGCAAGAAGGTCTGCTGTCTCACATGACACCAACCAGGGGCCGAGCGTCCTGTGCAGGACCCAGTCCCACCTTTCTGCTCAGATGGCCGTCTTCAGTGTACTGGCTTTGTCCTCTGGCTGGTCTCCTTGGCAACGCAGATGGCTCCCACAGTTCCGAGCTCATCAACTTGGAGCAGCACGAGAAAACTTTCCCAAAACCCTCCCGGCAAACTTCCCCTCTTATTTCTTGGTCATTTTGTCACATGCCCTGGGCTCCCACACCGATCCCCGGCAAAAGGAAGGGAATTACCAAAATGGGTCCAAACTAAGAGTCACCCCTGGGACTGGTGTTGGGGAAGGGCCTGTCCCCGTTCACACGGGAAGGGGAAGAATGCACATCCAAATACACTGGGTTTCTTCCAGCCAGTGAGACCAGAGGTGCGATGGCTTTAGAGAGGCAACCAGCAGCGTCTGCCGCGCGGGCGGTGCTGGATTGGGCAGCAAAACGCGTCCTGGACTGGAAGCAGTGCCTGGGTTATCAGCCCCGGTCCTGCTAGTGACTGAGCAAGGGAGTTAACTTCAGGAGGCCTTAGTTTTCTCATTTCTGAAATGGGATAATAGTTCCAACCTAGGTCATAAATTATGTGAGGACAGGGACTTGAGCTTTGTACCCAGCAAGTACCGTATTTTTCGGACTATAAGACTCACTTCCCCTTCAAATTTGGGGGGGAAATGGGGGTGCATCTTACAGTCCACATGTAGCTGAATTATAAGTCTGAATGTTATTTATGTTATTAAATATTTTGCCACATTTTTTGCTTCAAAATTTTTTTTCCTATTTTCCTCCTCTAAAACCTAAGTGTGTCTTAATGGTCCAAAAAATATGGTACTCAATGGATATTTATTGAATGGACCCATTAATTGGATTATTTGCGGGTTTAAGGAGTTAATGTACAGTAAGCACCGTACACAGCCCATCATGGGTGCTCAGGAACATTAGCTTTTAGCTCCAGTGACTGTAGGGGCGTTAGGAACCCCCCACATACCTCCTTTTCCCGCTGTGTTTCACCTGCGCGGCCAGCGCCATGGCTAGTCCCTGCCCACGGCAGAAGCTGAGGCGTGTCAAGGACTCCGCTGCTGGCACACTAGAGCTGGGGTGGCAGAGGCCCATGGCATCTCTGCTGAAGAGGGAACAGTTGTGGCCGAGTCTAGGACTTGGGACTGCCGTGTGTGACTACGCTGACCCGTTTCTGAGCCGGCCCTCACCTTGCTATTAGCTCCTCAGGGTTGATCCCCTGAAGTGCCCCCAGGACCAGCCCAGCGGGGAGGGATGCCCACAAAAGGCTTTTCTTTTTCACTCTCTCAGCGAAGGCCCAGCCCGTTTCTGCTAGTCCCGCCCTCTCCGTGCTTTCACTGAAGTGGGCCAGCCCCTCCCATGGAGGCTGCTCCCAGGAAAAGGCCCCGCTGGGCCTGCTGCCAGCCACCGAACTTCCGAGCACTGAGTGCTGACTCCGTCCTGACGTCTCCAGGCCCTGTCCTCTGTCCCACAGAGATGAAAGCCAGCCGGAGGCCGCACGTGCCTTTCTGCAGCACTCCCAGCTCGGGAAAGCAGGATGTGGCCTGACCCCAACCGAGTGGTTCCCTGCAACCATCTGTGCAGTGTCACCAGAAACAGTGAGCCAGAGCTGCCCCGGGGGCTTCCTGCCTCAGCCACAGGGTCACAGAGTCAGGGTGACGCTCTGAGTCTCAGATTCCCCGTCTGTACAAATTGGGGTAATAACACCGACATTTTGGTGTTTTGAGGATTCAATGAACGAACAGCTGGAAAGACCCATCCTGTGCTGCCACCTGCCAAATATTTCATTAAAATGGTTTCAGCTGCTGCCAACCCCACCTCACGGAACCAAGTATTTTCACAATTCTACACACCCCTGGAAAAAGCATTCCATTCCCTTGAAGTACACTGTTTCTCCTGAGGGAAACTCCTCGAGGCCAACAGCAGAGTCCCTAGCCCAGGTCACCGCGAATCTCGAAGAGATTCTGGTCTGGGCTCCGCTCCCTGGCGCCCCCTATAGCATTGTGATGGATTGGGCAGGACAGGGATGCCGTCCAGAATGTGCCTCTGGCCAGCTGCTGACTCTGCCCTCTCCTCCGGGTCTGTCTCCCCGCTGACCATTCCTCTGTCACTCTCTCTTTTGGCTTCCCCCGGTTGCCCCGGAGGCGTGGGGGATGCCAAACCTGCTTCTCGGGGAATAATCCGTTTTCTGTCCGAAGCCACTTTGGTCCCTTTGCTTCCTCCCCACTTCCCTGCCCCTTGGTTCCCAGGCAGGCTCTGCAGCCCACACTGGGCTGCTGGAAGGCTCCACTCTTCGCTTTTAGGCGGAGGGCTGGCCTCGGGCCTTCTGCTCAGGCCGGAGTGGCAGTGGCCGGGTAGCAGGGCTCCTGGGCTTTTCCAGTTTGCTTTATTTGTAGTGAAGAGTTGCTGGAGACATTCCCTGCTCTGCAGCCCAGCAGGCACTCCTATTCAATGGAGCATGATAAGGAAAAGCCCCCCGCCAGCCGTCCTCCACACACCCCGCCCTGCCACCAGGGCACTTCATTACCCTGGGCTCCCTACCTCCACCCCAAACACACAGGAGAGGGCACAGAAGGTACCCAGAGTACCCCTATCTGACAAGGTCCTTAAGCATCCTTCCTACTGAGGACCCCCAGGACTTGGCCTGGTCATCCTCCCTTTTGCTACCACACCCAAGAGGGTGGGCGGGTGCCCTGGAGGCATCTGCTCCCCAGGCACCCCACCTGCCACGCGGGAGGCCATTTGGGAAAATCTCTGGGAGGTGAGGCCCCTGCCTCTGTCCTGGCTCTCCTGGAGGCCAGGGCTGAGGGGCACCGCTGAGGTAGCTGCAGCCCTGCCTGGGGTACAGGACACAGGCCTCCAGGGACAGCACCTGCTCATTAATCCAAGGCTTCCTTTCTGAAGCCTGCCCTGGCTCGGGACGGTAGGAGATGAAGGCGAGCAGAATCTGTTTCTCTCTTCCTGGCCCTGAGGTGCGCAGTGTTGATGAGAGTAGGCAGGTAGAGACAGGCCCGCTCAGCCCTCAACAAGGCCTGTGTAAAGCGCCCTCTCTACATGCGGCACTCCGGTCTGTGGAAGAGTCTGAGATCTAGAAAAATTTGGCAGTGAAAGGAATTCTTCCCACATGCTAGAACACTACGTTGTTTCTGAGACGTCAGTCTGCGGGAAAGCCTCGGAAGCATCAGGGAAAGTTTAGGGCTTCGTTGTTACAGGGCCTTTCTACGCATATCTCCAAATGATTCCTGTAAAACCGCGCAACAGGGCCTTGTTGATGTGGGCGATCCTTCCAGCTAAACCCAACTCACCAAAATGGTGCAGATGAGGCAAGCTGCTCTTGAGATTATCAGTATACGTCCATTTTCAAAAGCAAAAGAGCGTCAAGTGAAAGACTTTATTAAGAAATTGTAAGGACACCATCCCAGCTGATTTGCACACTGCAGCCCTGAGACCCAAGATTCACAGGCAGAAACGCCTGTGGTGACAGCGCTCCTGCTGCCTTCGACTTGATCTCGGATGCATCCCACTCGGGCCGAGCTAGAAGGGGCCTGCGTGGTCGGCAAAGGGAACAACAGGGGCCCGTGAGGAGGGGAAGCCACATTCCAGCCCTGACCCACCGAGGGATGCCCCCCCCCATTTCCTGTGTGGCTTTGCTGAGTCACTTAATCTCTGGGCTGCAGCTTTTTCACCTGTAAAAGAAGGGGTGGGGCTGATGATTCTAGAATCCCTCTCAGCTCCGTGATTCACCATATTCCAAGTAAAGGAGGCCAGAGCACAGAAGCCCTGCAGGTGTTTATTCATTCATTCAGCATCTACCATGTGCCCAGCACCATGCTGGGCTTCTTGCCCTGGACGACTCACAGCCTCCTGGGGTTAGCAGACAGACGACTCCGCCGGCGTAAAGAAGGGCACAGGGCACACCACTGGCCCGGGAGCAGAGGCCTCTGCATGCCGGCCCCTGCTACAGACCGCCAAGCTCTGTGGGGTTTCCTCAACAGGCTGGCAGATCCCTCTGCCTGCCCCCATCCCACCCCACCACTCTTTCTACACCTGTGAAAGAAATGGATCTAAATTTGCTGATATTTTCACCAAATCAAGCAGTCATGCAACGTGATGGAGCAGAGGAATGAGTCTGCTCGCGCAGGCCATCCGTTTTCAGAAGTCCGTGGCGACAAGAAGAACAAAAGAATCAACAATTACAGACCATCGCACTCAGGAATTTAAAATGATTAGAAAAAGTGCCAAAGGTGCCGTGGTAACCAATGGCCGGCTTGCGGCCTCGGGCGCCCTTTCCTTTAGTATCAGCACCCTGATCTTCACCACATCGTGTCTGGTGACAAGCGCTGTGCCCAGGCTACCGCCCCCTCTACCAAAGCCAGAGGCAGACATGTGGCCGAGCCCACCGACAAGGCGCTGCCCCCGCTCTTAGACTGGGTGTGGAGGTGCACTAGGCGGCGGGGGGGTGGGGGGGTGGGAGCGCCTTCGGTCCAGGTCAGTCCTGACGCCTGGAGACCTCGGGGCGGCACTGGCTTCTGTCCTGAACTTGATGCTCCAGACTTCTGATCAGTGCTAGGAATTAGTGACCTGGTGCCATCAAAAACCTTTCCTTCCTGCTCAAGATGGAGCTAGGGCGGGTTCCATGGCTGGTAGTTGGAGGACCTGACTAATTGCAGTTTTTATGGTTAATGCCATGTGGGCTAATACTTTGCAGTTCAATCAAACTGTCTACGTGTTCAGCTTGAGCCCTTTGCACAGGAGGTGACTGGGGTCATGGTTTTGAAAGATCAACCTGCCCTCTGTTGGTAGGTGGGTGAGAATGAGCAACAAGCCACAAGGTCGTGCCCGCTGAAAGCTAAGAGGGAAATCCATGTTTGTTGAATTCTCAGGATGAGCGGCCCCTGTGTCAGGAGCTTTGTTCATTTAATTCCCATAATCCTGGAAGTCAGGCGAAGTCATCTCCATTTTATGGATGAGAAATTGAGTTCAGGTGGTAAATAGCATGCCAAAGATCACTTGGCTGAGGAACAGCAGAGCTGGGACTTGAGGTCTGAGCCTGGGCTTTTAACCAAACCCCACACGGCTCACTATGGAAGAAAATGTATGAACAAGTTTTCAAAAACAATGAGTAGCCTAGTGCCACCCGGGCTGTAAGGGGCTGGGAGTGGGAGGAGTCAGCACGTTTCCATCTGCGGGCAGCACTGGGCACTGGGAGAGGGAGCTGGCCGGACAGGGCGGCACCTGCAGCGGGGCAGCAGAACGTTGGGCTCCAGGGTGAGCGTTGCCAGGTCCATGGTCAAAGCCACGGAGAGGATAGTGTTTCAACCGAGTGTGGGTAACGGTGGGAAGAGAGGGGTAGGGAGCCAAATCTTGGGCACCCCACAGGGGCACACTGGGAGAAGTAAAGGAGCCAGTGAAGGAGGCAGGGAGGCTCAGAGAGCGGACGGCGCTGTGGAAGGTCGGGCTCCACCTGGAGCGCTCAGGGGGAGGGGGGCGATGGGCGCATGCGCAAAGGAGCTCAAGCTACCTACCTGCAAATGCCGCGGATTCTGACCAGGGGCGATGGTACCTAGGGGGCGGGTTGAGTGGCTGCCTTCTGGTTCCTGCGAACCCAGGACGCCAGTGTTCACGCTGCCCAGCACCCCGTGTGTGCTGCTCACATTGAAACCAGCTGAGACCTGGAAAGGGAGCTCAACCCAGCTGTGGTCAGGGCGGGCCAGGTCTGAATCTCGCAGCTCTGCGGGGGTGGGGAGCCTGGGAGGTCTGGCCTCTGGGGGGCTGGGGGAGGCTCCCGCTAACCCCGGCAGGCGGCCCTTCCTCTCCCTCCCCCTCAGTAAAGGAAGGCACGGAAAAACGTGTTTTTATAAATAGCTCCAGCCCCAGCTGATTTGTAAATTCAGTGGGTTTTTTTTTGTGTCAGTGACATCACCCTCTTCCCCATGGCAACCCTCGACGATATCAAAATTGCCAAGCAACGTTGGAGCAGGTCGCTGCCTGAGGATTTAATGGAGAAATCCCAAAGTAAGCCGCCGTGCGCGGTGGAGGAGGGGCGTGCCGCGGCGGGGAAAGAGGCTGGAGCCGCCAGTGCCGCCTGCCAGGCAGCCAAGGGCCAGCTGGGGCTCCTCGGGCCACGCTCCCTTTGGTAGTCCTGCTGTGGACCGCAGGTAGGGGAGGGCACAGCTCCCTGCCTGACATTCCAGGAGCCGGGAAGCAGTCATCTAGGTGACTAAGCTGGCCCACTGACACTGAGTCACCCGCTGGCTTGGAGGTTTCTTTCTTCCTTTTTGCATCTGATTGTTTTGGGAATTGGAAACTTGGAGCTGCACCTGAGTCTCACCCCTTCTAGCCTCCCCTCCCTACCTTGGGCACCGAGGAAGATGGGACCTGCTGGGAGTCTGCTGCCACTTCCTAAGGACATGGAAGACGCTGCGGGGGCCCGAGGTGCCATGGGAAAGACTCCTGCTAATGAAGTGCAATAGCAGATATGGTGATCAGGCTGCTGTGTCCTCTAGAGGTGTCGGGAGAAAAGGGGAGTCTGGCCCATGCCGGCTGGAATCTCCCCGGGCTGGCTTTGAACTCACCTCCCGTGAGATATTTCTGTAAATGAGTGTCTTCTAGGGTCAGAGTGGCGTTCGGAGTGAGGCTGGCCTGGCTGAGGCTGGCCTGGGCAGGTAGGTGGCTCTGCTGGGTGTGGCCCCACGTGTGTGCGAGTGTGTGCTGCCAGTGCCGAGGACAGCAGGGGGCATCCGCGGAGAGCTGGGGATGGGGAATTGGCAGCAGCTCACCCTGACTGGTGCTGGAGAAGCCCAGGCTGAGATGGGTGCTGTGGCAAAGGGAACTGAGCACCTGGCCTGAGCAGGGTGAGGAGCAGCTCCAGCTCAGACAAGCCCGGGCCCTCTCGAGTCCACAGCACAGACACACGGCGGAATGCCGAGGCAGGGAGTGGTCCAGGGAGGCAGGCCAAGGCTGGAAGCCAACCCGCCAGTGGGCTGGACAGCACATGGGCTGCTCCCTCTTCTGACAGCCCTGGGCACTAAGGAGACAGCTTTCTACCCAGGAATTCTGTCACTCGCCCGTGCAGTGCCCCTCAGCATCTATGCGCGCTCTCTGCCAGGCTCACAGGGGTGCATTTCCTGAGAAGAGTGCTGGCCAGGGCACAGCCTCCCGCACTCAGGACCCCGCCAGCGGCCACTGCTTGGCCCGGCACTCAGGCCAGAGCCCCTGGCCCCCACGGGGCATGCTCTGGTGTGTGTCAGGCAGAGGGGCGTGGGCCCCCCACCTCCCCCACACAGCTGGCAGTTTCGCGGGCGCACCGGTGAGTAAGCTGCCGAGGGAGGAGGCTCTGTGCCCACAGAGGCAGGACGACACCAACCAGGAGCCTTTGGGAGAAGCGGCTGAGCGAGAAAAACACTGAGGTTTCCTTTTTCTTTTCCTTTTTTTTTTTCCTTTTTGCCTGAAGGGAGTGGCACTTCCTGGGCTACAGACAAGCAGCAGCCTGCATTGGGAGCTCGAGGCCCAGCTGCCCAGAGGAGCGGCCACGGTAAGGTCCCTGCTACCGGCGCGGACATGGGCTCAGGCTTCCCAGGCCAGGGTGGAGTGCAGAGGTGTCCAGGCTACTTGCTATGTGGGACAGGGGAGCAGCTCTGGATTCCCGTCCAACCTGCCACTCCCTTTCCAGATCGATTTTGAAACAGCCCAGTCCAACCTGGCCTCTGGTGTCCTTATTTCTGCTATTCCTGCCTATACCTTTCTCTCCTCCTGGGCTGAGCCAGTGCCACTGGACACCCCTCCTGGGTGCCCTCCTCCCCTACCACCTCTGGGACACTCCCCTCTTGTACTCACCCCACAAATATTTATGGAGCGTCGCTGGGACCCAGGCTGCATGCCATGCCCTTCCGGAGGGCTTGACCTGGTACAGAGTCTGACCCTGAAACTCGGTGGCAGGCAGGTTCAGGGGTGCCTGGCTGAGCGTCCCTCCTCCTCACAGGCCTCGGGCTCCTCACTGCTGCCACGGGGTGAGCCACCCGGTTTGTCCCAGGGATGTCAGGCCCAATGAGCTTGGGGTGTTAAAGTGCCGGGGCCCCACCAAGAAACAAGGCTAATACAATGTAATCTGTTCTTTTTCTGGTGTCATACACCAAGGTTGGGGGCCCTGCTTGGGTTCTTTTCCTACGCTGGTTCTGGCAGGAACCAGGATCTAAGTGTTGAGGATGAGCTCTCTGGGCTGCCTGGCCCTTGGGCTGCACGGAAGCTCATCTAGCTGGGAATAAGGACTTTGGGCCAAGCAAGAGGTCCTCTCTGTGGATCAGGAGTGGCAACCTGGAAAACCTAGTGCCTAATCAGCAGTGGGTGCGCGCCAGGAGCAAGGCTTCAGGAAGCACTTGATTTGGAGGAAGCTTTGTGCCCCTGTGCGTAGCCGCGTAGTGCGAGTGTGGGGGCTGCATGGGCCTCCTGGTCCCCCAAGAACAGACTGATTCTTTGTGAGCTGAGCTCCCTACAATGTGCCAGAAACAGGGACGACGGGCAGGGGGAGCCCAGGGGACCAGAGTCAGGATGAACCTCCAAGTGTCTCTCTCTCAACTAACCCCCACACCTGGCTCCAGGATGAAGAAATCCTGCCTCCCGAAAAAGGTGACTGTAAGCCTGGGGGTCCCCCGTGTGTGCCAAGCTGAGCAGCAGCTGGTGTCCAGCTGGGTGAGAGTGGCAGAGGGTGTGGAGCGCCAGACAAACAGCAGGCAAGCAGGGTGGCATCTGATGGAGCCAGGAGGGAGCAGAGGGCAGAGGCTAGATACAGGGGGCAGGAGAGGGAACGGCAGCCTGAAGTTTAAAGACGGCGTAGGAAGGGCTCTGGACGCTGATTTTCTTACACCTGCCTGCCTCTGTGGGATGGCCGGGCAGGGGCAGGCGGAAATGCTGAGACTATGTTCCTGACACACGTGGCCCCAAAGACAAGTCCAGCACACTCTGTCTTGGATGTCGAAGGCCAGAAGGACTCGTGGGAAGCTGCCCTGTGGCCGAAAGCAGAGCCCTCCTCGTAGGATGCCCTCTACTCCACGAGTGGGAAGGTCCAGGGCTCGGGAGCAGTTTCTGAGCCTTAGGCGGTAGGAAGGGGGCTGGCAAACCTCATCCGCAGACATTCTGCAGCCTGCCCCCGTGAGGGCTTGGAGAAGAGAGTTCGTTTCCACGCACCTGCCTTGGGGGAAGGAAGTGGGCCAGGCTGGAGCAGAGCATGGGGAAGTGAAGGCCTGGAGGCAGAAAGAGCCCCGACCTCCTGAGGCCCCGCTGGCCCTCCTGCCCCGTGAGCCCGCTGACTGGAAGCCCCCTTCTGAGCTCAGCCCTGGGCCCACTAAGGGCCAAGGTGAGATGTGTGGGGTGTGAGATAAAGGGAAATTTGTCTTTCCTCCAGGCGGCACTTGGGAGCTGGCGATGGGCGCCTTGCAGGCAGGGTACAGCTGTCGCCCGGCTCGGAAGTACAAAACACTGGTGGCAGAAACGGAGGGTGGGGGAAGTGCCAAGGAAGGAACAGGATGGGGCCCTTGTCCCCGGGGGCTCACGGCCCTCAGCGGAGGAGGGAGAGGAAAGCTGAGCGGGGGCGACCCCACCGGAAGCCAGCCGAGCTGCAGAGCCGTGACCAACCACAGGGGGTGCTGCCGCCTGCTCACTCCGGGCTCCCTACTCACCACTGAAACATCAGCATGACCCATTCAGTCTGGGTAATTTATAAATTTAGACTAATACCAGGAGGTGGTTCTTAACATAGAACTTTATGAAGGTAGATTAAAAAAAAAGATTAGCTGAGAATGAAAACACACAGGAAGAAGCAGCTTCTACTGTTAGGGACAGAAGACAGGTTCTCAGGGACCAGAAAAGGCAGAATGGCGGAGGGTTAACAAGAGTCAGCAGGTGAGTGTCAGCCTGGCAGCCGGTTCCTGCCAGGTGACCTCAGATGAATTACCTCATCTCGCTAGGTCTTAACTTCCTCTCCTGTCCAACGGAGACAATTATAGGACTTTTGAGATGGGATCGTTGAGAGGACTAAGGAGGCCCTGTGCAAACACTGTTAGGGGCGTGGCGGGCACGGGAGCACTCGGCAATGATATTATCGCTGTGTTGACCGTGCGGGAGGCAGTGGCCTCACCAGGGCCTTCAGGGGAATCAGAAAGGGCTTCGTGGAGAAGGTGGCTTTGGAAGAACTCTTCCTTCTAAAAAAGTTGAAGCACTCAGAATGCTGAGCCATCCGTGCCTGATAATGCTGGAAGAAATGCAATACCAGACCCATTTTTTCCCCAAATAGCAAATTGTTTTTCCACTGAAGTTCTCTAGAGAATGACTTGAGACTATGAAGAGTTTCCTTCTTTTTGGGGGGTCTAGAGTTTGATGTCTTGAGAACTTGACATGGACTGTATGTAGTGGAAGAATCTAGCAGCCTGGTCTGACTCTGGGCACATTCTTCTCTGGGCCTGGGATCTCGTCACAGGGTGGCCCCGGTTCCTTGAAGAGGAGGAGGTGCTTTGTGCAGAGGGGCCGGACGGGAGACCACAGCGATCTCCTGGACTGCTGTGGCGGGGACTCAGAAATGCCCACGGTTCCTGAGGCTCAGACACAGAGACATTTTTCTTTTCCTACCCAAGGGTCTTTTCCTACCCAAGGGTCATATGAATGTAGGAGAGATAATCCCAGGTCCTGTCCACCTGAAAGAACAAGGCAAACCCAGAACACAAAAGACTTTCACATGCTGGGGGAGTTAGCGCGCAAACAAAAGGGGGGTCCCTCGTAACTACAGGGGGCCACATCAGCCCCAGCAAAGACACCTGCTCCAGCCCGCATTTTCTGTACACATCAGTCAGTCCCAAGACCCCCGCTCTTACAGAGAGACAATGATGACCTCGTTTGTACAACTAGGGGTTCTCTGTGGCAAAGCTTCCCCCTCAAAGTGCTACGTTGTCAGCAAATGCTGGCAACTTTCTGCTTGGCTCTGGTTTGCCCGGGACTCAAAGTGCTCAGGCCCCTGGGCCTCTGGCTAAGGGGGTGGGGGCAGGGCTGTGTTCTGCACGCTCAGGCTGCCCAGGACCTGGACTGGGGGCCTGTGGGTGCTCGGAAAAGCAGGTCCAGAAAGCTCAGGTCAGCTGAGGCATTGTTCTGCTCTCTGATCTCAGTGCGGCAGCTTACCCCAAGGCAATAGCGAGGAACCAGTCACCGTGCTCAAGGCCCCAGCCCCTGAAGGCTGCAGCAGCAACAGGGTTAAAACTGGAAGGACTGGTTCTCTGGTTCAGCTTCCTGGCCTGGAGCCTCCAGTCTCCATTTTCTTTCTTTCCGCTTCAGATGAGGCTTCAAGTGGAGTTATGCAAAAAGGCAGAGGGTGGAGGGAGCCCGGGGACCCACTGGTGACAGCGTCCGTGCAGGTCCGGAGCACAGTCCCTGGTCAGTGAGGAGAAGCACAGAGGTGGAAAGGGCTGCCCCAGGAAGAGCTGGCTGCCTCGGATGGCTATAGCCCATCCCAAAGGAGTCCCTAGGAAGATTTAATCCAGCCCCCATGGTTTTAGAAGGGAAGAGGCCCAGAGAAGGGAAGCAGGTCCTGAGCTCACACAGCTAACTGGCGGCAGAGCTGGTCTCAGGCCTGAAGGTCCCCGCCCCCCAGCCCAGCACTCTCACCTCTCAGGCTGCCTCCCACAGGCAGCAACTTCAAAGGCACCCCAAGCAGGGCCAGACTCTAGCTGCCCAGGGACTGGATGGATTGAGAGCAGTGGCCTGGCCTGACAAAGTAGGAGGGTGGACAGGTCCCCGTCCTCCTCTGTGCCTCCTGCCCTATAACGGTCCTGGTCCTGCCACCCGCCCCCCTCCCACATCACTAATCTTGCTCCTCATAGAAGCCCAGCTCAGCTCCTGCTCACCCCACAAAAAGAGGCTCTGCCCACCCCGCCCAGGCCGTTGAGTGTAAATGGACTGACAAGTTCTGCTTGTCCCAGGAGGCAGTTTACGTTTTAACTAGAAGGCTGACGATGTCTTAAGCCCAGGGGGATGATGATGAGAGTGTCTAAGAATGAAAGAGAAGCCGGGGCAGAGGTTGGGCGGGGTGGCATACGGGAGGCCCTTCACCTTGGGCGGTTTTTGCACAGTATATATACTCTGACCCCTGGCAGGAACTTAAATGTCCAATGGCCACCGTCAGAGGTCAGATCGCAGAAGCAGGAGGCCTATCATCTCTTGCCCTGTCACCGGGCCCAGGCGGGACAGGAAGACTTCAGTATTATACTGTTGTGGGTCTTGCTGGAGACGGTGCGTCCGGAATCGAGAAAGGTGGAGGTCTCGACCCTGGCGAGGGGTGGAGCCAAGCCCAGGGGCAAGGATGCAAGGTCCGGGGGTGAGCAAGGGCACAGGGCTCCTACGGAGGAGGGGTGGTCGGGACAGGAGGAGGAGCTGCCTCCCGAGGGTCCGTCATCCCAGCCACCATGAGGCTGTAGCAGTGCACACCAGGCCTCTTGCCCCACCAGCATTCACACGAAGGTCCTGAAGGCTGCCACCCCAGGGCAGTCAAGGTATGGGCCAGAGACCAAGGAAGGAGAGACCCTGAGAAGGGTGGGCAGCAGCTGCCTGGGCCCCTCCAGGACCATCTCAGTGCAGCCCAGCCCAGCCAAGCAGCAGTTAGACAGGTCATGCGTCTGACACCAACCCAGGGCAGAAGCAGGCAGAGTTCCTCGAGCTCTGCAGCCGGGGGTCAGGAGACCACAGCGCCCACAGCCTATGAACCGCGTGCATTTAGAGCTCAGGCGTTCCGGCCGCAGGGCTGCGAAGGGGGCTCAGACAGCCAGCATCGAGCTTCCTCAGACCCTTCCTTTCTCTGGCTCGAGTCCTCACCTAGTCACAAGCCTTCTACCCCCCCTACTCACCTGTCCTTCCTTCACATCAGGCCCTGGGCACCAGGCTCAGACTGGGTGGCCACCAGAGGCTCCCAAGAGAAAGGAGAGGACAATGAAGGCCTTGGGGCAATGAAGGGTTTCCGTTCAAGGAGGCTCCCAGCTGTCAGTTCTGCCACCAAAGTGCCAGCCAGAGAGCTACCTGCCAGCAACAGACATTGGGGTGGAATTTTGGAGCCCATTAAGATCAGGGGCTGCATAGTGATCATAGTGAGAAGATATTAAATGTATTCATCATATCTCTAAGATGTGTGTTCTCAGCACAGAAGTGACTCTTTTCCCAGCCCTCCCCAGGGTAGCTCATAACCCCTGTCCTGAAAACGACGCTGCAGCCTACACTGCCTCAGCCTCAGCCCCTTGAGAGGGGTGGACAGTGGCCCCTGCATCTGAGTGGCTCATCCAGGTCAACTGGCTTCTTCGGGACAGTCGGGCAAGTGTGGCCCCCAGTGTCAGTTTGCACTTGGGAGGACCGGCCTTGTGTGTTCGCTTTGGCATAGGGAGCCTAGTACAGATTCAAAAGTGAGAAACATACAGAGAGGCTGAGAGAGAGAGGCTTCTGGGTGCGGGGTTCCCTCTGCGGAGGTTCTAGGCTGCAAGCTGTCTCTGTCCAGCAGCCAGGCAGGGGCCCCATGGACTTCTCTCAAATACCTCACTGGGCCCAGACTGCTGCCCCTGGGCTGGGTTCTCTCTCCAGGATCTGGAGGGGATAGAGCTGTAGGGTTGATTCCTTAGCAAGTTCTGCTGGAAAAACCCCAGCATGCCCCCCATGGCGCACCAGACTGGGCTCTGTTGCTCTCTATGGCAGCTACGTGCACGCACGGCACGGCAGAGGGGAGTTTTCTCCTTGGTCCCTTTCTCCCTGTTTCACATCTCATCACTTCACCACCTCTGGAGGGGAGGCGACCCCCCCACCATTACACACATGAAGAGACGGAGACGTGCTGGGCGTCTAGGGAGCAGCAAGGCTCCGACCGTGCGGGAACCCATGCTTTCCACCGTGGGGCCGTCTCTCTCCTGCTGAAGGACCCCAAGGCCTTGGCAATGGCAACCCGCTCAACTCACACTCCCAGGCCCTCAGAGGTGGGCACCTGCCTCTCAGTCCCATCAACAGAGAGAGAGAGAGAGAGAGAGAGATGTGGTGCCATCAGAGTGAGCGACACTGGCCCGGGCCACCCCGAGAGCAGGAAGGGGTGGGTGTTGCATAGCCTGAAAGAGAGGGAGAGGAAGAGGTCTACTCCAAAGACTGCCTCTCTCCTAGTGCTGGGGACGGCCTCCCTCCCGGGCGCCAGCAGCAGGTGTGCCAGGCCCCATCCGGCCAGCAGGGCCTGCATATGGGCCTTGTGGTCCTGGGCCCATTCCAAGTCTGTGAGGGACAGATGGCTTGATGCAGGGACTTCAGACAGGGTGCTGGCTCATGACTGGGGGCATCTAGCACCTGATTCCTAGCAGAGAACTCAGTGACAGGGTGGGAGAAAATGAAGCCCCTCTGCCCCTCACCCCCAGTCCTGCGTCGGGGTCCTCATTTCCTTGTCAGAAACTGGGGAGAAATCAGTGTTACATGACTTACCCATACAGGGTGGCAGAGTTGGCACAAGAAGACAAGACCAGTGCCTGCCCCACCAACATTCCCAGGACCGTGACCCCCATGGAGCCAGGGCCTCGAGCCGCGCAGAGTTGAGGCAACGGTCGGGCGGTACACAGGGGCTGAAACTTTGGCTCCACCATTCAGTAGCTGCCAGACTTGGAGCTCGTTCCGTAACCACCGGAGTCTCAGCTTCCTCACCTGCAAAATGAGGAGAATAATGGTATCGTTCTTCTGTGCCAAGGCTGTGGCGAAGACTTGAGCGAGATAATACGTGTGAATGGCTGAGCATGGGGCCTGGCCCGTCGGAAGCATTCAGTAATTGGCAGGTGTTGTTAGTAGTAGTGTTGGAGGAGGGCAGAGTCATCCAGAGAAAGGAGCCCTAGCAGTGAGTGAGCTTGTCAGCAGTGTTCCCGATCCCCGGCAGCTTTTCAAGTCACGCCGCAGAAAGGCACAGGGAACGGGTAATGTGTTTGTGTTTCTAAACCACAAGCCGATCCATATCTTCCCTCTCTGGTCCTAACCCAGGCTCCCAGCCCAAGCTGTAGGTGCGCAGACATTACAGCAGGCCCCAACAGACACAGCCAAGAAGGAGCCGGGAAGTGCCCGCCCCACCCAGTGCGCCTTCTCACATAGTTCTGGGTGGCCAGTGCCCCGGTGCTGGCAGGGCTTCGAGACCTATTGCCCATGGTGAGCTGTCAGTCCTCTGTCCCTGCTCGGAGCTCCTGCCCAGTCTGCAGAGTGGCAGTGCATGGACAGCTCCCTCCACCTGAAGGCTCTGCCAGGGGCCAGGGCTCTCCGAGGGAGGGTGTCCCTGGTCCCTGTGCCTGTCCAGGCGCAGCGCCATGGGGAGAGGGCCAGAAGTGGGCACAGGGATGCTGGAGGGGATGCTGTCCCCCAGACTGTCCCTGCCTCTCCCTGCACTGTCGTTCTGCCCCTTCCTCCCTGGCAGGCTGAGCTGGGCGTGGCTCAGAGGAGGACAGAGAGGAGCGGGAGGCACACACAGGAATTAATCACTCAGGACCTGCTCTGCACATGCCAGCCATTCTAATTTGCAGTCATCCAACCCAGTGCCGCTGACCCACCCATAGATTCGACCAAAAGTGCCGAAACGTGGGGTGGTGAGGGCTCTGAGTGGTGCCCCGGTCCAGCCTAGTATCCAGCCCGGAGCTTTTCCCTAGCACATCTGGGGTCTTCAGTGATGGCGGATTCATTACCTCCACAGTCAGTCTTATTTGGGGGTCTCTACTTCTCCCCAAGCCCCATCGAAGTTCCCACAGGTGGGGGGACCTCAGTGTTCCCCAGACTCACTGCCTGCAGGGTGAGGATGGGACGTGGCTGGTGGCCTCTCTGGAATGCCCAAGCCTGGTTTCAAACCATATTAAATAACAATTCTCTTCTGATAATATTCTAATGTTTACACCTTGTAATAGTGCAAAGGTTCAAAAGTACTGCTCAGAGCTGTCGTTTTGGTATATAAGGTATTTGTATGAAAAGAAAAGAGTTCATGTGTGCATTTGTGAGTCAGTAAATTATAATTTAGGGTGCTGATTCTAGGTTCAATGATGTTATGCATTTCATTCTAGCTTTGGTGCATGGCTCATTTCAAATCCTCAGCAACCAACTCCCCCTGCAAACCTCCTTCCCCGCCCACCCAGCACAACCCCCTTCCCACAGCCAGTACTGCTATGTAGCTAATCTGTGGAGGAAGCCATATTTGTACCGCATGGCCCCTTTGTCCTAGGCTCAGCAGGCAGCTTCCTGGGGGACCACCGGGGGTCAGAGGTTGGCTAACAGAGTTGGGCCTATGGTGTAGCCTGAGCAAAGAGAAAGAATTTTGAGGGGAAGACACGGAGAGGAGGAGGGGAGACCTGCGTGCAACCACCCCAGCTTCGATACCAGCGCTCTGGCTCATAGGGCCAGTGTCCTGGGCAGGCACCGCCATGCTTCCCCCACACAGGCAGAGGGTGCTGCGGCAGCTAGACAGGGTGCAGGCCTGCCCGGGGCTGGCGAATTCCCACTCGCCACCTTAGCTATGCTTGGTGGGAGTCTAGAGTAAACAGCGTATAAGCAATACGGCCCACATGCAATTGCTTTATCTGTAAGTTGCATTGATATATCTAAAGAATTAGTGAAGAAAAATGATACATGACAATAGTGACCTCAATTAATAACCAAAGTTTGAGGTGCCCCAAACCTCTGCACTGCCCTGGGCCCCCTTGTAGTTACACTACCAGTCACCCAGCCACCGCTTGGGGGCAGCCATTTGGGGTGCAGGTGTACTCAGTTTCCAAGCCAGAATCCCCTCAACACTCAGCTGGACACAGCTCTTTCCGGGGGTCCAAGTCTAAAACAGCAAGGATATTCTCACTTCTTTATTTGGGGAAGAGACAGACAGATGGCTTCTGCCCCTCCCCCAAACATTATTACACAGGAGAAACCACCCTCCAGGTCAAAAGAACTAGGGCAAAGGGCAGTCAGGAATGAGCCACTTGGAAAAGCCACCCTGGTCCTAAGCCAGGCCACTTAGGGTACAACCAGGAGGAGCTGGCTGTGGAAACAAGCCCCGCCCTCTGTTTGGCGGTGCAGGGCTCCTGAAAGCTTTCTTTCCCCCAGAGGTCCCTACCTGAGGCCAGAGGGTTGTTAGGACTGAGCAAGGTCTGGCAAGGAAACTGTAATCTCTTTAATTGCAGTTTTCCTGCCCAAGACAGTCTTGGGGTCCTGTCCAGATGGACAGACAGGCCAGGTTGGCAGGTGGCAGGACTCCAGCTGGGGCTCTGCGAGGTGTGTGGGAGGGTGACCGCAGCACCTCTAGGATCTGGGAGGAGGCAGCCCAGAGTATCTGCAATGCAAATTGATGAGTTAATTACACAGAGAGGGACTCAGGGGATAATCCAAGTCTGGCGAGCCTCTGTGCAGAGGCCCTGGGACCCCGTGGCTACTGGCAGATCACAGCGGGCCAGGCCGGGATCAGGGTCCCAAGGTGATGGGCCAGAGGAAGCTGGGCCCGAGGGTTTGAGGGAAAGGGTTGAGTAGAGAGGCGCCACTCGGGCAGGGAGCTCCTGGCCACGGCCCTGGTCCCCGCACCCCTTGGCATTATTTCCCGGGCAAACCCGGGCTCTGTGTTCCCCGCTGAGTCCTACCTGGGGCCACACCCTGAAATCAAACTCGCGGCCAGGTGAAGCGGGCGCTGTACCAACTTGTAAGCGCGGCCTCCCCTCTCAGTTCCCGGCGCCCCGGTCCTTCCCGCGGAGGGCGGGCCCGACTCCCGCGCCCTCTCCGAGTGCTCCGGAGGCTTCCTGCTCGCAGGTGGGTGTCCCAGCCACCCGGGGAAGCTGACTAACCTCCCTGGGCTGGGGCTGGGATGAGGGGACAAGCTTCCCTGTACGCATAGCCCCCTTTCCCGGCTGCTCATTCTCTGAAGTTCGGTGCCGCCAGTGCCTGAGCACAGGGACTGGGAGCTCGGGCGCTGCGGGCGGGGACTTACCTCCAGGAGTGCGCCCAGCCGGCTGAGGGATTCCCGCCCTACTCGGGCCCTCGAGGCGGGAAGGGGGCGCTGTGGCTGCTGTGGGTTGGGAAGCCGCTGGAAGAAGGGTCGGAGGCGCTGCACACTGCCCCCTTGCACCCTGTGGGGATCTCTCCTCCTCCCTTTGCACTCTGGATTCCGGCCATTAGCAAACTCCGCGGGGACACTTGTCGTATTTGTCACAATGACTTTCTGGTCTCTCTCCATCCAGGCCTCACGGGACTGGCCAGGAAGGTGCTTAGTGTTCCCTCACCTGGTGCCTGAGAGCTCTGCCCACTGAAGGGTGAGGAATCAGGAAGAAGAGGAGGCGAGGCAGCCGGCCAGAGGTGAGTGAGGGACTTCCATCCCTGGTAGGGTGTCCAGGAGGCGCCTTTGGAGACCAGCATGAGGACAGATCGGAAGGGACAGTGAGCAGGCAGGTGGCTCTCCTAGGCTGGCCCGTTCTTGGTCCTGTTAGGCAGCAGCTGTCATCCCTTTTAGGTGCCATTTCTCAATCCTCACTGGAGGTGCATTGTTACTTCTACCACCTCAGCCCACAGCAGGCCGCTGGGCTTCAAATGCCCCGCCCTGCCCTCTGCCCGTCATCAGGCATGATGCCTGTCTGGGGCAAGGCAGCGTCACCAGAGCTGTGCGCAGGAAGTCGGTAGCAGGCCCAGCGCCCGTGCGGAGCAGGCCTGGAGGCAGTCCCAGGCGGAGGCGCTGCTCTGCACACCCCAGCCTGACACCCAGCTCCCTGGATCTCCAACCTGCTAAAATCCCTCTGGCTTTTCTGGCACCCAGTGCGCAGCCTGCAACCTGGGGTGGAGATGCCGCTGGGGACACTAAGAGCTAAGACGAAAGGAGTTCCCAGGGTATAGTGGTGCTTTCTGTGTCTTGCCCCCTTCTGGTGTTCTTTTAGGGTCTTGTTTTTGTAGGTGGGGGGGGAGTTGAGGAGGCTTGGGTCTGTGTTCAGGTCTTTTGTGGTTGGTGCAGCATGTGTTGCAATGCTGTGAGCTCCCCCTATGCCATGTGTAGGACAGTGGCTGAGAACACATTTGGAACCAAGAAGAGCTGGGTTCGAATCCTGACCTTGCCTTTGATTCCGTAGGCAAGTCGCTTTACTTCTCACCAAACTTTAATGTCCTCGGCTGTAAAATGTGGAGGATCATGCCCTCCTCCCAGGATAGTTGTGAGGAGTCACAGTGAGAAATGAGAACAGCCCAGCCGAGGACTACGTCTCTCACCTCCACTTGTTAGTATTGGCAAAGACGAAGCTACCCGAGCTCTCGCTTAGAGAACGTTGAGAATGAGGAGACTCTGGAGGTCGTTAGAGTGAAGCCCCGGGAAGACAGCGAAGGCAGAAGAGGGTCCATGGGGGGCGGGTAGTGAGCTGGCTGCAGGAAGGGCCTGTTATGGAAGGGGAGTGAGTTTGGAGGCAGCATGCTCTGCTCACGGTGACCCTCCACACAGGTGTTGCTGGGGTAGAGGGAGCCTCTGGCTTGAGGCTTTCGGTCTGATCTCTAAGTAGCTATGTTATCTGAGGAGGGCATTTACCTTCTCTGGGCATAATAAAGGAGCTTGGAGTTAGAGAGATCGGGGTTTGAATCCCAGCTCCACACTCACCATCTCAAACAATAACTTCTCTCCAAGCCTCAGTTTCTTTTTTTTTTTTTTTAAGATTTTATTTATTTATTTTTAGAGAGGTGAAGGGAGGGAGAATCAGGAGAGAAACATCAATGTGTGGTTGCCTCTCACATGGTCCCCACTGGGGACCTGGCCCGCAACCCAGGCATGTGCTCTGACTGGGAATCAAACCTGTGACCCTTTGGTTCGCAGCCCGTACTCAATCCACTGAGCTACGCCAGCCAGGGCCAAGCCCCGGTTTCTTTACTTGTAATACAGAGCACATAATACCTACCTCGTAGAGTTGTGACCATTGACTGCACTAATAACAAAAAGCACCACCACAGTGCCTGGCACGTTCTGGGTACTGTATCCATGTACCTGTGTCTATTCCCTTTCTTGTCTCCTCCTCCCTCTCCCCAGCCTCCTGTCGTCTTTAAAATGCACCCAGCAGAGCAGGCTTGCCTAAGTCGCAGTGGTATTGTAAGCATAGAGTAAGGAGGTAAACAAAATAGATAGAGAAAGTTAAGGGCTGTGAAAACATAATCTGTGTGTGCATGTGATTGGGGACCTAATCTTGTGAGTGGGAGACTCTGGAGGTTCTTTCTGGCGAGGCACCGAGGACTCCGTGATGAGGACTCAGGCCTCTGCGTGCTGAAGCTGTTGAAAACCTGGGCTGGTGAGGGGTGTCGGGCCTGCAGCGCCCCTAGGCTGGCCATTCTTCTCTCTCCTTTCGGAGATAACCCCATGCCCAGGAAAGTGCAGTCCTGGGGCCTGAGGAGGGGGTTAGGATTCTCCGTACAGTGAGCAGAGATCAGAGGGCTGGTCCGCCCTGAGCGGCTGCCGCTGGAGCCGGGCCTGAGAGGCAGCCCGAGTCAATATTGACCTGCTCTGGCCGGCCAAGCCTGGCTCTTTGGCCTCTTATTCAACTGGAGTGTTGACACAAGTGATTGAATGAGCTTTATTATCATATTCTTTTCAACAACAGCCCCATTATCTCTCCCCTGGGAATTCACTGGGACCTATAGTGTGGGAATGATGACAAGGGCGGGGAGCCCAGACATGCGGGCTTGTTATGTGCACGGTGCTCTCTGCCCTGCACACGCAGCGTCTCTCTGGGCCACTCCGGTGGGACACCAGGACCCGAGTGCTACTCAGCGTCCTGCGGACACTCCACGCTACAGCACCATGGCTTTGGGCAGATCTTACGGAACCCTCAGGCCATGGCCGTGAGGGCCGCATTCTGGGTCTAGGACCCGCCCACCGTGCCAGTGACAACTGGGCAGAAGAGCAAATGAAATTCTCCTCAGGCCCTTCCCCCTGGTATATATTTGAGGGTCAGGAAAGGGTGCTGGGTGCCACCTCCCCTGACTCTCATGTCCTATAAGGAGGGGCAGATGGTAGTCCTGAACGCCTGGTGGAGGCTGAGAAAGGACAGAGCTCTACTCCACACGAAGGATGAGTAGCAAGGGGCAGAGGGACAGAGGGCAGGGACCTCGGGAAGGGGGAGGAGCTCCCCGCCACCGAACTCATTCGAGCAGCCCGGCAGCCTGGCAGCCGGAGAACAGGCAGGAAGGACAGCAGTTTGAGCAGGTCCGGAGGGGAGGCCAGACCCCACGAGGGAGCCCCACAGGGCGGGCATCGCCGTGTCCTCTGGTGGGCGGTGGGCTCAGAGGGCGGCCGGCAACACCTGCTTGGAAAAGCGGGCTGACTGCTCCCTGCACCGGAGCGAGGGCTTTGTTTTGATCTCTGTGGTCCCAGAGCCCAGAGCAGAGTAGATGCACAGTAAGTACTTTTGAATAAATTAATGAGTAATGTGATGTTATGTTTAAATGAACTCCAGAAAGTAAAGTTTGAGAAAAATCTTCTGGCTGATGAGGATTCTGTGCTGAGAGGCTGGCTGCAGCCCACGCTTTTCTCAGCCAGGGGCTGCAAGGCGCCCCGCTCTTCAGGACGGGCGTGGGGGAAGCCAGTCCCCAAGGGGGCATGGAGAGGTTGGGGGCCCTGACCGCAGATGTCCAGGCGAGAGGGCCCAGCTCTGGAGGTGACGCAACAGGGTCCTCTGGGGGCCACTCTGGGACTGGATGGGGGCAGTAGCAGGGGTGCCTGTCTAATCGCTGTGGAGCTCAGGGTCATACTTCTGTCTCAGTGCCACGATTCTAGAAGAGTTCCTTCCCCCAAGCGGCACCTTGGATGGGCCAGGAACTGCGCACTGTGGGTGGAGGGAGGCGGCAGCCATGGTCCTACCAGGGCCTGGGGCAGGCAGACAGGCTGTGCCGCTTCTTTGCTCTTGGACTTGGGCAAATTGCTTCATCTCTCTGAACACCGGTTTCCTCGTCTGCGTGATGAGACAGTAACAACCTCCCTTCACGGGCTCGTGGCGAGGAGATTGTATGTGAAGTGCTTGCCCGTGACCTGGAGCGTACACTAGGCCTCCCCGGCTCATGGTGACTGGGAATGCCCAGAACGAGCCCTCGAGCTGGAGCAGATGCTGTTCTCTGAGAGATGTTCTCACTCTGCCATGTGCAGGAGCAGCTGGCAGAGGTGACGGAGTCCATTCGTTGGGCACCACCTAGAAGGCCGAGGCCTAGAAAGGACAGTAGGCCAGGGCCACAAGCTGGAACTCAGGAACCCCATTCCCTGGGGCCACCCTGAGCCAGAGCTCAGCTCTGATTAGCAGGCCCTGAGCCTCCCGAAGAGGAAGCTGTGGCGTGCCCCCTGCTCTCGCTCACTGGCACTCAGAGCAGGGCGCTGGGCGCAGCTGCCTCCTCTCGTCCAGTCTTGCGGCTTCATTCCTAACAGGCAGTTAACCAGCACCCCGGAACGCAACCGACCCAGCCCCGCCCCTCAGAGTAGCCGCGCACTCCTTTGACTTGCTCTCTGGAAGCCACCTTCCCAGCCTGCAGTGCGTTTCTGTGAATCCCTTCCGGGGGCTAAGTGTCCTTTCCTTGAAAGGGACTGGATGTGTGGAAATAGCCCAAACCCTCTGGAAGCCAGGCCTGAAGTGTAAGGTGGGCGCCCAGGTCAGACACCACCACTTCAGTGAAAGCAGACGCGACAGGTTCAGAGAGCAGCCGACGGTGGTTCGAGAGGACTTCTGGAAGTGCTGGAGCCTGTTTAGAACCGTCGGACTCACTCCCAGGGGCCGCCTGCACTGGCAGCACTCACTGGAGTGTCAGAGCTCCGGCCGGAGGTCCGAAGGCAGACTCATGTCACTATAGTCCTGTCTGGGGCTGCTGGGACCCAGCAGCTTAGGAGCCCTGGCACCCCAGGCCCTGGCCCTAGAGGAGAAGCAGTTTGGGAGGGTGACCCTGTGCTGTGGCTGCTCTGCTTACCCCTGTATGAACTCTAGACCGGCCAAGCCACAGCGCCCTGCTCTGAGGGCCGCCACCCAAACCCCGTGTGGCCGTGGGACAGGAGCAGCAGCCACAAAGCTCTGCCTGCCACTCCTTGAGCCTGTGGGCTGCCTGCCGTCAGGCGGAGACCCTGTGGGGGGCCTGACCTACTGGAGAGAACACACCCCTGCTGCGTCTGTGGCGTTCCCACACGTGCCAGGCCCTGACATCACAGCCGCCAGCATGAGCTTTTGGGAATACTTCACCCACACCTCACAAGGCAAAAAGAGACCTGGTTTCAGATAAAGTGAGGGTCCGCCTGCAAGTCAGGGCAGCCCCAGCCCCCTTGGCTTCTGACTCACAGATCAGCCCGGAAAGAACCTGGCAATCTCGGTCGAAGGAGCTGGCCCTGGCTCCGCCCCCCCTACATGTTGCCATGAGCTTACTCGGGCTGCCCAGCCCAGCCGAACTCACAGAGACCCCGGGAAGGAGATGAGCAGCAACCCGGGGCTCAGAGTGGGCCTGGTGGGTGGAGCAGGGGCTTTGAAACCACATCTAGGGCCCAACCAACCCAGTCACGTCCTAGTTCTCTGACCTTGAGCAAGTTATCTAACTTCTCCGAGCCCATCTGGATTTGTGAATAGTAATAATTCCTACCCCCTAGTGTTGTTGTGAAGATTAAATGAGTTGATCCTTGGAAAGGGCCTAGCACGTAGTAGGTGCTCAAGAGCAATAACTTCCCTTTTTGTCTCTAGTCTCCTCTAGCATGACAGCCCCCCCCCTCAGTGACCCCATTCTGTGGTTCCCCGAACTCTCCCATCAGCTCTGCCCTCAGGGTCACTGGGCGTGGCAGTGCTTCCTCCGGAAAATCTCTTCCAGGAACTGGCGGGCTCCTCTGCCAGCTGCGGCTGGAGGAAGCAGCCTCGGCAGGGGCTGTGCCCAGGGAGCTTCCTCCTCCAGCTGGTTTGGGCTGGGCTCTCCCTCCCAGCACTGGCGTCCCCCTCTGGTCCAGTCGTGGGCCAGCCAGCCGGAAAGCAGTATCTGCAGACATTCAGAAGAGGAAAATTCAAGGCATTCCTCCATCACAGAGATACATCCAGCCTGGGAAAGAATCCTTAGCACCTCCCGGCCCTGTGCTGGGGAGAGGTGTCAGACAGACAGGAGGTCACCCCGACTCTGAGCTGGCGCCCTGCCTCTGTCCATTTCTCCTGCAGAGTCGGAGGCCCACATCACTTCCAAGTCAGAAGGAAAGGTAGACTGGCTTTCTGAAGAAAAATCATCTTCCTTCCTCCTCCGGGCACCGTCTTTGAGGAAAGTGCCCCTACTAGATGAATTGAGTGTGGATGCAGAGGTGAGAGTCTGGGGATGGCAACTGTAAGGGCTGGCGCTGCGTGGCCTGAGCTGCGTTAACACTACACCCTCAGGGCTGGTGGGGTACTGCTCCCTCAGTGGGGGTGGGGGGTGGGAGGGTGGCTGGGCTTGGGTCTAAGGTAGGACCTGGGGTGGAAGACAGAGAACTAGAAACGGCAACTCGAGGCAGGCGGGTGTGCTCCCAGGGCACGGGCTCTGTGGCTGGAAGGAAGCAGGATGTTCGAGTCTCAGGTGTTTCAGTCCCAATGACTGGGCAGTATTAAATACCTGAGTAGGTGAATGGCTCTTAGGAGCTCAGCCATCATGGATCGCCTTTTCTTTAGAGAAGCAGTCCATTGTCTTTAAGGAAAATTGAGAAGAGGAGAAAGATGGGGTTCCCCTGGCTGATGTGGCTCAGCTGGTTGGGCGCCGTCCCCCAGAGTGAACGGCTGCTGTTCGGTCCCTGGTCAGGGCACCGGCCTGGGTGGCGGGCTGGTCTCCGGTCAGGGCACACAGCATGCACAGAGGCAACCGATTGATGTTTCTCTCCCTCTTTCTCCCTCCCTTCCTCTCTCCAAAAAAAAAAAAAAAGAAAGAAAAAGAAAGATGGGGTAGGAGGAAATCACCTGCAGCCCACCAGTCAAACTCAACAATAACGAATATTTTGCTGTATTTCCTTCAGCCTTCATTGCATTCATACTACATTTACAAATCAATCTCAGTGAAATCTTTAGACAGAAGCCCTAGTCCTAACCTGTGACATCAAGAATGTTCATAAACTGAAAGGCTCGATATTGTCAAGATGTCAATTACACCCAATTAATTTACAGATTTAGCTCAGTGTCAATCAAAATCCCAGTGTATTTCTTTTCATGGAAATTGACAAATTGATTCTGAAACTTACAGAGAAACATAAAGAACCAGGAATAACTGAGACAATCCTGAAGAACAAAGTTGGAGGTTTATGGAGGATTTCCCTGATTCCATTGGTCTGTTCATCAGTCTTTGTTTCCCTGGTAACACTTCTGCTTTGGTGTGGAAGAAAAGGGGGTTCTGTGGAAAGTAACCTCACAGGGTGACGTGATTATAAACCTGACTGGGCAGGTGACAGTGGGGAGTCCTGCCCCTGGCGCGTAACTTCTTTAGTAAAAGCGCCTTAAGCAGGCCCTGTGCGCCGTTTCTGTGCACTCCGGTTGACCCAGCTTTGAAACACCCCCTTTCAGCCCCTCCTTCGAAAACCAGAGCATGTGATCTTAACTCTCCAGTAACACAAGCCCCCGCTCTGCGTTCTCCCACCTTCGTGTAACTGTCCTGACGTTCCTCCTTGAAGTCCAGTGCACCGAAGGAACTACAGAACTGCTATTCTCCGGATCCTGTGAGATCTCCCCGGCATATGTTGTCAGTTTGGCTCAAACAAACCCTTACAAACATTAAAAAAAAAAAAACCTTATGCATTGGAAAATGAAAACCAGGTAGTTTAATTTGCCTCAGGGACCCCTGGGTGTGGACAGGTTTTGGCCCCAGCAGGTCCAGGGCTTCAGGAGACCCTCCCAAATGCGGGCTGCACGCAGTCACTCCCCGGGGACACAGCAGGGCTGTCCGGACTTCGGGCTCCCCTCCCCGGCCCCACCGCCACTCACGCTAGCTTTATTATTTCGTCCTTCACATTTAGATCCAATTAATTTTGAGGGATGATATGAATTCATTTTTCAGAATTCCTTTTTTTTATGCGGATAGCTAATTGCTTCGCCGCGTTTATGGAAAAGGTCATCTGTTCCCAGCATATTGCGCGTCACCTTTGTCATAAACTGAGTGACCTGATATGACTGAGTCTATTTCTAGATTCTCTCTTCTATTCCATTGGTCGGGCCATCAATCTTTGTGCCAGTTTCATATATATTAAATAATGTAGCTTTACAGTAAACCTCGATATCTAGTAACAACCCTCCAACTTTGTTCTTCAAGATCGTCTCAGTTATTCCTGGTTCTTTATGTTTCTCTGTAAATTTCAGAATCAATTTGTCAATTTCCACACAAAGAAATACATGGAGATTTTGATTGACATTGAACTAATTCTGTAAATTAATTGGAATAATTGACATCTTGACAATATTGAGTCTTTCAGTTTATGAACATTCTTTAATATCTTTAATTATTTTACACTTTTTAATGTAGAAAACTTGCACATCTTTGATTAGATTCATTTGTAGGTATTCGATATATTTAATGTAAAATGGTAAATGATATCTGAGGGTTCTTTTCCCTGGTAACACTTCTGACATCAAATGAGAGAGTTTTTTCTTCCCGAGGCCATTTCTCCAGCTCAGACACCAGTTGGGTGTTCAACACTTCGGTTCCGTTCAACTCTGGCACTGACTTCCTGGGGGAGGCACGGACCCAGGGGCTCAGTCTCCCGAGCTGCCCCCACGCCAGATTCCAGCTGCCAGTCGTGGGCCACCTGTCCTTCTTACCAAATGGCCATAAAAACAAGGGTTCCCATGACCCCCTCCTCAGGTTCAGTGATTTGTGAGAACAGCTCATGGAACTATTTACTTAGTCTTACCGGCCCATTATAAGAGATGCAACTCAGGAACAGTCGGATGGGAGGGAGGCATCGTGCAGGGATGTGGTCAGGAGCATGGAGCTCCCACACCCTTTCCAGACGCCTCACCCTCCCGCACCTGGATGGGCTCACCAGCTCGGAAGCTCCCAGAACACTGCCATTCAGGGGTTTCACAGAGGCTTCCTTACACGGGCTCGATTGGTTAAATCACTGACCATTGGTAATTAACTCAATCTCCAGCCCTTCTCCCCGCCCCAGAGGTGCAGGCAGGGGAGGCTGAAAGCTTGACATTTCTCGTTACTCTGGAATCCAAGGGTTTAGGGGCTGTGCGCCAGGAACAAGGGACCATGACTCGATTTCTATTTCCCATTACATCACAGAAGCTTTTTTCAAATTTCATTTTCTATTTGTTGCAGGTATGTCAAAATACAATTGATTTTTTTTAATCCTCAGCTAAGGACATGTTTATTGATTTTATTGAGAGCTAGCAAGGAGAGAGGGGAGAGAAAGAGAAAGAGAGAGAAACATCTCTCAGTTACCTACTGTAAGTGTCCCAACTTGGGATTGAACCTGCAGCCTGGACATGTCCCCGGACCAGGGATCAAACTGGCAACCATTTGGTGTGTGGGATGACGCTCCAACCAGCTGACCCACCCAGCCAGGGCTACAGTTGATTTTTTTATATTGACCTTGAATTGGAGGCTTTCTCAACTCACTTCCCTAAGCCCAGTAGTTTGTAGGCAGAGCTCCCCCCACCGGACTTTCTGTGTGCATAATTATATTGTCCCAGGCAGTGTCGACTTCACCACATTTTGGAAGAGTGCTGGCAGGCTCCCGGTAGGTGTGGACTGCCACCAGCTAAGCGACTGGCTGTGACTTCTAAATCTGTGCTCGGCCCAGCCCATAGCCTGAGCTCAGTCACTGCTCAGCCAGCCCCCACCCTCACCTCCACACCCCTGACCATCTATCTGTCTTCTCCTCCAGCCTTCTTTTCTGCCACTGCGAGGAACGTCTAAAACCACTGTTGGGGGAGCCTCAGGGATCCTACAGTCTTTTAGATGATTTGCTAAAGAAGCTGTCCCCTGCAAAACCTGGGCCCTCAGCAGGGCGAGGGATGTCCTGGGGGGAAGAAGTATTAGGCAGCTTGTCTTTAACTCTAGGGCGTGCCCCGCACCCCCAGGGAAGTTAATAGAGTGGGTGAGCAGGGCAAAACCATCCGCTAAGCTAAACTAAGCCGGGGATAGAGGGTCTACCTCAGACGCTGTGGGGCAGACGGAGGGATGAAGACTCTTCTATAGCCCAGGGCTGAGAGGGAGGGGGTCAGGTTTTACCAAACCATCAAGAAGCAACATAGTGGAGAGGTGCCGAGGGCTTGAGGGCCCAGAAGGCAGGCCTGGCCCTTTGATGGGGAAATCTGAGGCTGGAGCTCAGTGTCGCTCCCAGGCTAGGAGCTGCTCACGTCCAGTCCCCCCCTCCCCCTAGGGCCCTGAACTTAGAAGCAGGGACCCAGAGAAGTGGCACAGCAGTCTGCTCATGTAGTACTCCCCAAACCCTGTGAGGTGTCTTCCATGAACACTGTTTTACTGATGAAGAGTGCCTAGGCTCACACCATTCCGGTAACTTGCTCAAATCTCCCAGATTAGTGGGAGACCCCCACAGCTAACCTGCAACTCAGACAGGTGTATGTCACTCCGAAGTCCTTGGTCCTCAGGGGTCCCGCACAGGGGGCTTTGCTCATATGGGGTGTTTGGTGGACTCCTGAACCTCAAGGTCCTGGAAAGTAGCTGACATTCCAAGGGGCAGAACTTGGATTCAGACTGACCTACACTTGGTGAATTCTAGTGGGGAAGCTGTGGCTTTTCAAGCCCACAGATGTCCTGAGTGGGTGCCAGCTGCCTCCCAGATCTGTGACCTTCTCCAGAACTTGCTAAAGTGCCCCGGAAAATGCTGCTTCCAGAGCAGGATCCAAAAGAGAATGCCCCAGTATCCAAAGGCCCCAGATCTATGGACAGATGAATAACGTGAGCATTCAAGAAACAAACATTTTTTTTAAAACCTAGATGTGACCTTTCCAGGTGACATAAGCACCCACTAAGTGTATTTTATTTACCACACTAAAGAAAAAAAATTTTAAAACCCATTGAGCTGTTCTGAGCCACTTCAGGCACAACGTGACCCTGTGACCCTGACCTCCATCACATGGGGTCCCAGTCCGGGACTTCCTGAAGGTGAGGCTGGAGCAGCACTTGGGAAGAGTCTCCCTCCTGGGTTTCCAGTCTCCCTCTCTCAAGTCCGCACGCCAACATCGCTCCGAGCTGCCGAGGGAGCACCCCCGGGCCTTAGCTAGACCCCCGAGCAGCAAGGAGAGGGAGGCAGCTTTGACCGCCAGTGGTGTTTTGTAAGTCAGTGTTCTGAGACCCAGAGAAAGGGGCCCAAGGGGAGCAGGGCTCTCTCCCCGGGAGAGCTTTATCCCCGAGAAGGCTGCCCCTTGGGGCTTTCCGGAATCTGGGCCGAGCACCCGGTGACACGAGGGTCCCAGACTGGGCAACACGTCTGTGGCTCGGCGGGCCGGCCTAGCGAAAGCGTGGGCCACATTGGCAGGTCTGGTGCCGTTGGGCCATCCTGGGGCGACCCGAGCTGACGTGACCAAACAGAAACCAACAACAAAACCTTGAACATACTGTTGGATTCAACTTGCTGTTTTTGTTCAGCATTTTCACATTTATGTTCATAAGCGAGATTGGTTCATATTTTCCTTTTCTTCTCCTTTCTTATCTTCTACTTTCTTTCTTTCTTGATAGAAGAATCAAGGTCATACTCATTTCATAACATGCATTTGCCAGCTTTCCTCCCTCTTTGCCCCGTTTTTAATTCTTTGACAGTGGATGGTGTTTGTAATGGGCTTCGGATCTTATAAGGACACCCCCAGAGTCTGCCTGCTCGACGGGGACTCGGCACAGAAACATGACAAGCACCTCTTTTCTTTGCTGATTATCTGTGTTGGCTCATACCACACTGTTGTTTTTTCTGGGACCCCTCTGCTGGCAGCTGGCCGTGTTCCTGAGGACGTGGGATGGGAGGTGAGGGAGAGCCCTGGGCCCAGGCAGGGAAGATGTGCTCCCAGGGAGGGAGAGCGCCCAGAACCTAGTGCCCCAGAACCCCCCGCAGCCACCCCTGCCCTTGTGAAGCCCCCGCTGGAGCTCAGCCTGACCCTCCTCACGCAGGCACCATGTTCCGCAAGAAAAAGAAGAAACGCCCTGAGATCTCAGCCCCACAGAACTTCCAGCACCGCGTCCACACCTCCTTTGACCCTAAGGAAGGCAAGTTCGTGGGCCTCCCCCCTCAATGGCAGAACATCCTGGACACACTCCGGCGGCCCAAGCCCGTGGTCGACCCTTCGCGCATCACGCGGGTGCAGCTCCAGCCCATGAAGGTGAGGTGGGGGCGGGGATGGTGAGGCCAACTTCAGCTTCTCCCACTCCACCAGTGCCTGGGCCTGGCCAAACCACAAAGGCACCTGGAGGACCCACCTACTTACCAGCTATCAATTAGCCGCTGTTCATTCCCTGTTAATCAGCTCTCGTTCGCTCCCTGGGTGACCCAGGGAGGAGGACCCTGGGGCGCCCTCTAAGGGAAGGGTTGCCAGATATGGCAAATAAAAATACAGAATGCTCAATAACATTTGAATTTCGGATAACAACAAATAATCTTTCAGTAGGAAGGGTGCCTGTGCAGTCCTTGGACCCGCAGCCCCGTGGGACTAGGGGATTTAGTTGTGTGGGTCAAGAAGGGCAGAGCCCAGAGCCTGGGAGGGGTCAGGTCAGGATTTAGAGGCCACAAAGCCAGTTTGGGCGGAGGAGCGCCCTGGGCCAGTCCCTGCCTCCTCAGCGGGCTCTGCATGTCTTCCTGAAGGCCACGGGCATGGAGGTCGGCAGGGGGCCTCAGGGGGGGCCTGGTGGGTGCCCCGCCCCTGCTGGCTCCCCTTGGCTCCCTGAGCTCCACTGCCCACACCATTTGGCATGCTGGATCGGAGCCCTTGGTTCCTCCCCTGTGTGCCCTGCTGGACTGTGAGCTCCATGGAAATGGGCCTTTTCCCTTTATTTCTGCTCCAGCACAGGCCTGACCTGCCACAGGCCCGGGTAAGTGACTGACAAATTGAGGAATGGATGGACGACCCAGCAGGCAAGGTCCTTAGGTGTCCCTCCTCAGGGCCCCCAGGGAGGCTCCCTGGCCTGGTCCCAGGCCGCCCCTCGCTGTCGAGAACAGGCCTCTCACACTTGCTCTTCTGCGCTCACCTGCAGACCGTGGTGCGGGGCAGCTCAGTGCCCATGGACGGCTACATCTCGGGGCTGCTCAACGACATCCAGAAGTTGTCAGTCATCAGCTCCAACACCCTGCGTGGCCGCAGCCCCACCAGCCGACGGCGGGCACAGTCCCTGGGGCTGTTAGGGGAGGAGCCCTGGGCTGCCGACCCGGACATGTACCTGCAGAGCCCCCAGTCTGAGCGCACCGACCCCCACGGCCTCTACCTCAGCTGCAATGGGGGCGCGCCGGCAGGCCACCAGCAGATGCCGTGGCCAGAACCGCAGAGCCCACGGGCCCTGCCCAATGGGCTGGCCACCAAGGCACAGTCCCTGGGCCCCACCGAGTTCCAGGGTGCCACGCAGCGCTGCCTGCAGCTGGGCGCCTGCCTGCAGAGCTCCCCAACCAGCACCTCCCCGCCTGCAGCTGCCGGAAGGCGTGGGACCAAGGCCGCCAGGCATGGCCCCGAGGAGGCCCGGCCACAGTCCTGCCTGGTGGGCTCGGCGGCCGGCAGGCCGGGTGGGGAGGGCAGCCCCAGCCCCAAGACCCAGGAGAGCAGCCTGAAGCACCGGCTGTTCCGGAGCATGTTCCTGTCGACCCCCGCCACGGCCCCCCTGAGCAGCAGCAAGCCAGGCCCCCCACCGCAGAGCAAGGTATGTTGGGGACTGCCCTCCAGGGCCACTGTCAGCAGGGCCGGGAGCTGGCCTGGGGGACGTGTGTCAGGGACTTGAGCCCTGCCGGCCTTCCCCATTTACCAGGTCAGGTTGGGGACAGCCAGAGGGCACGGAATAATCAAGAAATCGGCTCAGCCTTGACTGAGGGCTCTGTCCTCCAAAGGCCTCGCGCGTGTGAGTCAGAGGGTGAAGCCAGTCGTTTTCCAGGGATGCTTCTGAGAGGCTGCGGTACAAGCAGCTCACACCCCTCCCCCCTGGGGTGTGTCTCAGCGGACACCCTCTGAAAAAGCAGCATCTTTAGCCACAGAAGCTGAGAGCTTCATCTGTCCCGGGTGCCCGGCAGCCCCCACCCAGGCCCCAGCGGAGCTGAGGGCTCCGGCCCTGGGCAGGGCGAGGCCTCTCTGCCTCCCTTGTCTCGGACCTTCTTGCCGCCTCCATCCCTCACGTGCCCCCGGGCCCCTGAGTGAGGGTGCCTGCCTGCCTGCCCTTTTTGTTGTTGGTGGTGGCTTGTTTAACATTTCCGTAGTGATTTATTTTTGAGTTTGTGTGTGGTATGAGAAGCTAGAGGATTGAGTCTGCCTGGGTCCGGAGGGAGCCAGAGATCCGACTTCCGGCCTGTGCAACAGTCTCAAATGCACATGTTTTTCTTATAAAGAAGGAAACAGTGAAGGGGGACCTCATGGTGACATTGCTGGGCAGGCAGAGGAGAACAGGTTTGCTTCTTACGTGCCGTGTGGCGTCCTGCCTGTGGTGACAGTAGCATCCTTTCCCATTTGGCAGGTGAGGAGACTGACCCGGGGCGAGGCAGCCCCCAGGTGTCACTCGTGAGTCGGGGAAGGAAGGCTGCGCTGTCTTGGCAGCCGCTTGCTCTCTAGCTCCTTCCTGAGCGGCAGGCAGAAATGAGCTTAGGCAGCAGCCCAGGGGTTCTACGGCAGACCTAAGAAACTCGCTGGCTCAGTGACAGAGGCCCCAGCCCCGGAGGAGGACAAGCCTGGTCCCCCGCCCTCGGTGCCGGCACTGTCTGCGGCCGGAACGTGGGTGGGGAGTGTGGGGAGCGGCCTGGGCCCACGGCACCCAGGGACGGCTCTGGGCCTCGCGCCCTCCATCCCCGCACTGGGACAAAGAAGAGTGGGCCCGGCTCCCCTGGGGAGTGGAGGCCTGGGGGACAAGTAGATGAGAAGTGGTTGCTGTCTCCTTCCGTGTGAGGAACCGGATTGTCTGTGAGGAGGGGTCTGGAAGCCTGTGCCCCTGGGGAGACATTCCCCAGGAAACCAAGGTGGGAGCAGCAGGTGCAGCCTGCCAGGGAGGGGCCATGGGAGCGCAATTGCTCCCTCCCTCTTGGGAGTCCTTCGGGAGGGCTTCAGGGACTTGGAGAGGGTGGGTGTCAGTGCTGGGCTGGGCACGGACACGCAGGTTTCTGGGCTCCTGGCAACGCCCCACAGCCGGGCGAGGGCTGCCCGCCCAGCCTGCCCGCGCCCGCACACTGTACTGGGCGCCCACCACAGGGCCCCGCTGCTGGCGTGCAGGGCTGACCCCGCACTGTGGAGGGAGGTGGTGGTTGTCTTGGGCTTGGAGACACGACAGTTCCAAGTCAGTGGCGTGCTTCCCTTCTCGGCACCTGGGGCGCGTGGTTCTAGGTAAATCCCTAAGCCCGGCCTCTGAGGCCGGGCCGAGCCAGAGCTTCCCAACCCTGCACTGCTGACGTTTGGATCATCCTTCGTCACAGGGGCTGTCCAGTGCATTGTAGGACATTTAGTAGCATCTCTGGTCTCTACCCACTAGACTTTTGCAGCACCCTGCTGATGGGACAACCAAAAATCCTTCCAGATTGCCAGACATCCATTGAGTGGCAAAGTCACTCCCAGTCGAGAACCACTGTGTTAGGCAAATCACCACACAGATGGGAGGCATCCAGCTTGCTCCTCCCTCACAGCCCCAGGAACCCACAGACCAAGCTGGCAGCCAGCCCCGTGCACTCAGCACGCGCAGGGCTGGCCCTGCACGCCCGCAGCAGCGGTGCTGCGCTGGCCCGGGGAGGCCAGGCTGCCCGTGGCCAAGGCCTGCCGGGAGCGGCTGCAGGAGCACCTGTGGCACCAGGGCACTTGGACTTGGCCCAGGCAGCCTGGCCTGTGGTCACTCACTTTGGCTAAAGAGCAAAAGAAGACCTCGAGCTGGGGCGGGGAAGCCAAAGAGACAGGACAGTTATAAGTCTAGGGAATTTAGAAGTGGTCCCACTGAGAGGCAGAAAGGCCAAGTCCGGAGACCTCAACAGTCAGCCAGCATTGGTTAGGCCCCTCCTGCGGACGGGGCGCGCCATTGTGGGCCAATGATTCACGACGCCAGGAGGGCCGTGCACAGGGCGGGGGTTAGGCTGACCAGGGCTGAAGTCTGGCCTTGCCCCGCACCACTTAGTGACTCCGGACAAGTTACTTAACCTTTCCGACCCTGTTTCCTCATCTACAAATGTGATAATAATGGGATACTAAAATAGCCCACAGGGTTATGGGAATTAAATGAGATAATGCATTTAAGGCCCTTGTCAAAGCGTTAAACCCTCAGTGAAGGGCTTTATTATTTTTTTTATATTATGCCATGGCCTCTGCCTTTGGGGCACTTACAGTGCAGCCCCGGACCCACAGCTGGGGAGTCCAGTGCTGCTGCTGGGCCCGGGGAGGCAGCGTGAGGCATCGCTGTAACTCTGCCCACAACTCCGCTTGCGGCTCCCTGCTCAAGAAGAGGTCTCAGGCACACAAGGAACTCCAGAATTAATCCAGAGCCCATAACGATTCCTTAATTTCATATTTGTCTCCTTTCCCTTTCTTGGTATGGTTTAGCAAGTTTCATCTGGTCTTTTCCTGCGGTGACATTGAGTAAAAGCTCCCTCCTCGTGGAGACAGGCAGCAGGGCCAGCGAAGGGACACTTGGACCTCCCCTGCGGAGGCGAAGACCAAGACTGGCCCCACCACCCGTGTCCCGTGTCCCGTGTCCCAGGCCACGGCAGTGCTGGCTCTCAACTCTCTACAGGCAGGGATACCTGCTCGACCCTAGACGAGTCCTGGGACTATGGTGGGGGTGGGAGCCCCGAAGCCTGGGGAGGGGTGCTGCAGAGGCTGGAAAGGCTCTGGCTAAGCCCAGGGGACCCAGGGCCCAGACTTGGGGTTCCTGAGCAAGCAGCTCAGCCAAGTTCACTGCTTGAGAAGGCTTCCTGAGAGTGGAGGCAGCTCCAGGAACCGGGACCAGAACCAAGCAGCACCTAGACAACTGCCTGCCCTGAGGGGCCTCTCTGTAGCCGCTGAGGCCCATTGGGTTGCACTGGGCCCTCTCCCCGCGCCCCTCTTGAAAACACATAATTCGTATCGTGTTGCACCCCACCAGCTGCGTGGGGACCACCACGGTTGGGGGTCATTTACTGGCAGGACTAGCAGGAGACTCCAGGCCTAGAAAGGTCCAGGGGTGGGCTGCGCAGGGCTTAAGGGGGGCCCCATCTGCCACTCAGCTCCAGCTTCCCTCCCTTCCCACGTGGACAGGCCCTGCCGTCCCTTCCTTGCGGGCGGTCCCCAGCCAGGAGTTTTATGCTTGAGAGCAAGTGGAGGGGCTCCTCTGGGGAGCCCTTAGAGAACCCCCAGGATCCCTGGCCCCAAGGGTTGGGTTTGGCTCGACCTCCCTTCCTGACCCCAGTTCTCTCTGGCACTGTGTCTCAGCTCAGGGGAGACCCAAAAACCCCGAGGTGGAAACATGGCCCATGGTCCTCTGTGGGGAACGCAACAGTGCTTCTGCTTGCGTGGGCCCTTGGGCGGGGGAGCCCCAGGAGCGGCTGCCTCGGACCCAGAACCCCATGCAGCCCCGCCCGGAGGGACGACTCCTCCCAGTGGCCTCTCTGGGGCCTGGCTGTCCACTCCCCAGGAAGAGACACCGAGCTAGCACCAGGACGCCGCAGGGATTCTGCTTTCTCTGTCTTCCCAGGAGCAGGCAGGCTGGGCGCAGAGCGCTCCTTGCGGCCTGCTCTCCTGGGAACAGCGGGGCTGGCTTCCCAAGCGGGGCTATGGCTTGGCTTCTGCTCCACTTGAAAATCTTTGCCTGTGGCACTGCCCCAGCTTGGCCCGATGCCCTGGCTATTAGCCTTGCCGTGTCCAGGCATCACGGCAGCTGCCCTCTGCTGCGGGACGTTCGCTCCAGACATCCCCACAGCCACACCTCTTTCTGTTTCTGTTCCCTGCAGCCCAGCTCCTCATTCCGACCGCCACAGAAAGGCTCCCCCACAAGCCTGGTGGCCAAGGCCCAGTCCTTGCCCTCAGACCAGCCCATGGGGACCTTCAGCCCTCTGACCACCTCAGATACCAGCAGCCCCCAGAAGTCCCTCCGCACAGCCCCCGCCGCTGGCCCTCCTCCAGGCCGGTCTTCCCCTGCTGGCTCCCCCCGGACCCGGCACACCCAGATCAGCACCAGCAACCTGTACCTGCCCCAGGACCCCACGGTAGCCAAGGGTGCCCTGGCTGGTGAGGACACGGGCATCGTGACGCACGAGCAGTTCAAGGCTGCGCTCAGGATGGTGGTGGACCAGGGTGACCCCCGGCTGCTGCTGGACAGCTACGTGAAGATTGGCGAGGGTTCCACAGGCATCGTCTGCCTGGCCCGGGAGAAGCACTCGGGCCGCCAGGTGGCCGTCAAGATGATGGACCTCAGGAAGCAGCAGCGCAGGGAGCTGCTCTTTAATGAGGTGGGAGGAGGGGGTGGATACGGGCGGGCATCTGGGATGGGCAGCGAGCACCAAGCCAGGCCGGACAGGTGCGAGCAGGGCCGTGGGGTCTGCCCAGCACTCAGGCATCCCCGCCCGCCCCCAGGTGGTGATCATGCGGGACTACCAGCACCTCAACGTGGTGGAGATGTACAAGAGCTACCTGGTGGGCGAGGAGCTGTGGGTGCTTATGGAGTTCCTGCAGGGCGGGGCCCTCACCGACATCATCTCTCAAGTCAGGTGGGCAGCTGGAGGGCTGGGCCCTGGGTGCTGGCTGCCCCACCACTGCCTGGCAGGGATGTCAGGCAGCCTGGGGCCCGGCAGACTTGGGGGCACTCTCAGGTCATCCTGAGTGCCCCCTGTTTGGGTTAATAGACCCAAGGGCCCAGGGCAGTGGGAGGACAAGGCGGTATCCAGCCTAGGCCCAGGGCCACTTCCTCCAGGGCTCTGGCCTGACGACTCCTGCACACGCCGCTGGGAACTGTGGGGCTTGTACCAGGGGCACCTACTCAGCCCATCTGTCCTGCCGCCCAGCCAAAGCTAACATTCTCTTCTGACGGTGGCCCTGCCTTCCCTGTCCAGGCTGAACGAGGAGCAGATTGCCACTGTGTGCGAGGCCGTGCTGCAGGCCCTGGCGTACCTGCATGCCCAGGGTGTCATACACCGGGACATCAAGAGTGACTCCATCCTGCTGACCCTTGATGGCAGGGTAGGGCCCTCCCCACCCTGGCACGCCCACGCCCCCACTTCCCTGCTCCCAGCATGGCCCCTCCTAGTTCACCACTCCCCTTTTGCCCTCCTGCCTGACCCCCAGGTGAAACTGTCAGACTTCGGGTTCTGCGCTCAGATCAGCAAAGACGTCCCTAAGAGGAAGTCCCTGGTGGGAACTCCCTACTGGATGGCCCCGGAAGTGATCTCCAGGTCTCCGTATGCCACCGAGGTAACTGATCCCTCCGTCCCCCAGTCCTCCCAGAAGAGGCTGGGGACTCTTCTGCTTTGGGCCCTTCCCACCAAAAATAGCCCTGGTGCTCAGGTCCCCACTTAACTCAAGACCCTACCCCACTGCCCACTGTCCCTTCTTGGATGGGTCTGCTCTTGCATGTGACTTTGCTGCCACAAACTAGTCCTCCAAATGCTTGTCCCCAACTCAAGGGCAAGGTGGGGTATGGCCAGGCTTCCCCATATGTGATAGTCTTTCTCAGAGAGTGTCCCTAGTCAAGGTCACTCACGCAGGAAGTAACTGCTCGCAGGACAAGTGTCCAGGAAGGAGGCTACTCACTAAGGAGAACTGGGAGCAGCTGCTCCCCTCCCCCTGCGGCATGCTGCTACCCAGGGGTCAGGCTCCGGCCAGCGGAGTCAGGGACATTCTCCTCCTGCAGGTGGACATCTGGTCTCTGGGCATCATGGTGATTGAGATGGTGGATGGGGAGCCACCCTACTTCAGCGACTCCCCAGTGCAAGCCATGAAGAGGCTCCGGGACAGCTCCCCACCCAAGCTGAGAAATTCTCACAAGGTCAGTGGGTACATAAGGTGTAACCCCGCAGACCCCCTTCTCCCTGAAGCTTAGAGGACCAGAGCCTGGGCTCCCAGGCCCAGCCTCTCGCTGTCATAGAAGCCAGAGAGCCCGAGTTCCCGGAAAAGGCTCCTGTTTCTCCACATGAAACCAGCACCGAGGTGTGGGGCCACATTTATACATCGACTCCCTCGGTCAGCCACTCCGGCAGGTTTCTACCTGCAAGAGGTTGACGGGAGCCCGAGAGAAGGGAGAGCAAAGCTGCCAGGAATCCCTGACTATCTGGGGAGGAATCTAGAGACGCGAACTGAGCAGGAGCCCTTCAGCCCCAGCCGCCACGGGAGCCGAGCCTTGGCACGGGGCTCTCTAGTCTGTCGCGGTGAATTGTCTTGTCCTCCATCCCTGCACGACATCCCTGACCACATCTGAGCCACAGTTTTTCCCTTAACACCTGTGTGCGTGTGCGTGTTTGTGTGTGTGTGCGTTTGTGTGTGTGTGTGTGTGTGTGTGTGTGTAACCCTTTTCTACCAAATCCACCCAAACCAGCAGGCCTTACCTGCGGACACCTGTCTGGTGGCCAGGTCAGCACAGGGCTGCAAAATGTTACTGCCATCTGGTGGCCAGAGAGAGAAGTGTCCCAGAGGGTTGAAGCCCAGTGGCCCTAACGCAGCTGGACGGGAAACATCTCTGACACAGCAGGTTTTGGGGACCACTGCTGACCCCAACATTAGCAGACAGGGGAGATTTCCAGGTGACTAGTTCCCCAGAGGAGGTAGCCTTCTCTAACAGCCCAAGACTTACCTCACCTCAAGGTACTGGCTCAAAATTAACCAAGATAAGTCCTTGACTCCAAGGCTTAGAGCAATAAAGAAATCTTCCTTTTCAGGGCCCACCTTGTTCTCTCCTATTTTTCAAAAACACTTCTTCATCCCTGACCTCTTTTTTATCCTCACTAAAGCCCTTTGTGGCAGACAGAACAAGCGCAATTTATCATTAGCCCATTTTGCAGGTGAGGAAACTGATGTCTAGAGAAAATTGAAACTTGCTGGAGATTAGAGATGAACGCAGGGCTGCATCACTGATACAGATCCCATGCCCCTTTCCACAGAACCTGAACGCTGAGAGAGCCCAGAGAACCCGGGTGTGGAATGGGCTGTATTTAGAGCTCAGCTCCCCTAGGGTTCCAGGCATCCTAATTCTGTTGCTCAGCAGCACCCCCTAGAGGCAAACTGGCCACTCGGTGGACTGATGGTGATTTTCTTTACCTACCTGATAATCCCAGAAGTGCTAACCTGGGAGGAAGCAGGAAGTAAGAAAAGAGAGAATTTAAGACTTTCACATGGGGGTGGGGCCAGGCGAATGGGTTGCCCCAGCAGGAGTGCAAATCGCAGCTTTTTCTCCCTGCCCCGTCTCCACAGGTTTCCCCAGTGCTGCGAGACTTCCTGGAACGGATGCTGGTGCGGGACCCCCAGGAGAGAGCCACGGCCCAGGAGCTCCTGGACCATCCCTTCCTGCTGCAGACTGGGCTCCCCGAGTGCCTGGTACCCCTGATCCAGCTCTACCGCAAGCAGACCTCCACCTGCTGAGCCCACCCCCAGAGTGCACCTGCCACCTGTGCCCACGGGCAGGGGACACTGGGCAACCAGCTTGCTGGCAGGGCCTGCTTGCCTCATTCTCTCAGTATTCTCTCCAAAGATTGAATGTGAAACCCCGCCCCCACCCTCCTGCCCCTCAGCCCACTGGGCCAGGCCGGACCTGCCCCTCAGTCTCTCTCCGCCCACAAGAGAGTCCCCAGTTGCCTTTGGGATGATGGAGACCCCATTTTCAGAATGACCCTTTGTTATTTGCACAGGGATATTTCTAAGACACACGGAGACCAGCACTTCGGGCCACTGCCGCCAACACAGCAGAAAAGGCTGCCACGATTTTTTTAAAGGCAATTGTATACTGGCTTCCCGGGCCACCCAAGAGGGCAGAGTGCCTGTCTTCACCAGGATACCTGCTGTTCTCAGCTCCAGTTCCAAACCCTGGAGTCTGGAGAGGGTCACAGGGAAGGTTTTTATTACCTGCACCTACCTTCTTCCCTTGATCTGACTTCCTACAGGCTCGGTCCCTCCTGCACCTGCTTCCGGACCCCCTGCACTGGTAACACACAACACCCTCATGCACAGCCTGCTCCAAACTGTGGACAGCCCAATCGCAGGCCACGGGAGGGGAAGGAACATTTTCTGGGTGAAAGAGAAATACTGGGTTGGTGGTGTCACTTTACAGGGTGCACGTGCTCAAGTGTGCCTGTGTGTGTGTATGTGGAGGAAGGCCACCCCGACAGCCTGGCCACTTCAGTAAGGCTTCCTCGTCCTCTTCCCCACTAAGTTCTGCTCCGAGGGGATCGGCTTTCCTGGTCTGGCTTCCTACCCCGAAAGTCCTGTGTCTCTCTCTGCCTGACCAGTGAAGAGGTCTGTATGGAGACTAACGCATCCTGTGGGCTGCGCGGGTTTCCAGGTTTCTCCTGTGCTGTGGAGTCCGAGGGCCCGAGTATGCAAGGATGAGGAAACAAACTGTTTTCCCTGTGAGCTTCATCTCAATAACCAGGACATCAGGGACCCTTTCTTTTCAAAATCCTGGTCTGGGGCAGAGGCAAACCAGCTCCTGGGGCCCCATCATGTCAAGAGAATGGGCACCCCATTTGTGCAAACCCTCTGCCCCTCACTGCCTCCTCAGGCACCTGTCTCCTTGTCCTCCTCCTCCTTTCAGGGCTGTTGTGAGACAGGGAAGAATGCCAGGAGTCTGGACCCTAGCTAGTTCATATTTTTAGATTCCTCTGCTCCCTAGTGCTCTGCTCTGGGGCAAAAAAGAAACAAGAAAAAAAAAAAAAGGATTTTTTTTAAGGGTCAGAGTTTTGAAAACAAAAGCATCTTCCCTAGAAACTTTTGTGAATTGTTTGCACTTGTGCCTGTTTTAAATTAAACTGAGTGTTCAAAACCTCTGGACTTCCTCTTGTTTCTGGGAGTGGAGCCAGGCTGTCTTGGAGCTGGGCATTCTGCAGTAGGTGTCTAGTGTGGCCCCTTTCCTCCCCAACATGAGCTTTCCACTGCCCACTCTAGTCCACAGAAAACCCAACCCCCTAGTGGTGTGTGGACCCAAAATGAGGGCAGAGAATGAGAGAAACAGGAAGTGAAATACCCCTGAGACTGCAAGAGCTGAGAAATAGGCTCCTTCCCAGGGGAGGGGGGCCCAGCCAGGAAAGCCGGGGCCATGCATCTTGCTCGCTGGCTCTACAGGGGCTCTAGGTGCAGCCACCAGGGTTGATGACCACTTTCTGCAGCAGCTTCTCCCTTCCCCTGTTTGCTTCTCACTCTCTGGAAGGTGAAAAGCTACTGTCTTTCAGCTGTCTATAGGAAGGGGTCTGAAACTGCTTCCAGTGAGAAAGCTGTCTCTGTTTGGGTTCTCAGAACGGAGGGACTTTGTGAGGAGTTTGAAAGAGCAGTGCAGTAGCTGGAAATCAAGAAAGCAGGCTTTAAGTCCTGGGGGTGGAGTGGGTGGATGAAATTACCTTAAAACTTCTAGCTCTAACACTGATTCCAGTACTCCCTTCCTGAGAGCTCATTCTACCCTCTAACCCAGGGCTCACTGAAACCTCTTACTCAGGAGCAAGGAGCCATGCAGACCATCTCTGGCTCCCCACGGCATTCACACCTAGATCAGCTGCCCTGGTCCAGGGCCCCAGGCCCACCAGCTCAGCCAGAAATAGCACCTGAGTTTTACCTTCTGGAGGCAGCCGCAGCGGGACGGGCAGAGATGGGGGCGAGTGCACCCTTCCACCTCTCCAAAAGGAGCCTGCAGTCAGGAGTGGTTGGTAAGGGAGAGAGGACAGTTCTCCCAGCTGAGCAATACTGGATTTATTAACTATTCTTTTGAGTTCTAATAGTCCTTCCACCACACAATGTCATTCCAAAAGCATGTATGTAAGTCATTCCGCCTCACTCAGACCAGTTCTGAGTTTGATCTCAGAGTACTGGATTCCAGCGGCGTGGGTACGTTTTCACAACGACAAAAGGAACAAGAGTTTGGCAAAGCGAAATGCTTAGAAAGTCTCTTCCAAAGTGGAGAGCTAGAGAGGACCCCAGGCCCCAATGCCCTTGGGGCTGACAATGAGAGGAAGTTCAGGAGAGCAAAATGTGGTGAAACATTTAAGTTTTGCACTGAGCTGGGCCTGGTAAGAAACCTGCAAGGACAGGGAGTCAGTCAGACACACACTTCAGCTCAGACAGGAAAGATCAGCTGTGGTTTTTTTAGAAACATCACTTTCAACTACCCAGCCCTTGGCAACTCCACAGAGAGGGGCCCTTGTGGTTGTTTACCCAATAAAGAGGGCCCAGGTGACACTCAACCAGAAAGCCCCATGTCAGTGACACTTGAAAGATACAGAACTTTCAACACAATGTGCAACTCAGACCTCGGGGTGTTTTGAAGAAGCCAAAATACTTGTATTCTTACACCATTAGAAACGTCATGAAAATTAAACACAATTGGAAAGGGAATAAGTGAGCAAGCAAGGATCAGGGAAAAAAGGAGTTTGCACTTGGGGTGACTAACTACCCCCATTCTACCCCAGATCCTCTCCTTCTGGCTTTTCAGGAGCTTCTACATTGTTTACCCACCACCCAGACAGTGGACGAAGGGGAGGCAGATGTTTGAGGGGAAAGGAGGGGGGGAAGGGCAAAGCACCCCAGAAACAAAAGCAAGGCATCAGAGAAAACAGTGCACGATCAGCAGGTCCCGAGGTCCAGAAATCATGAAGGAGGGGTTGGAAGCTCCACGTTTTCGGAAGCCAGCAGGACCTCTGAGGACAGAGACTTAACCGGGAAGATCTCGGGGTCTTTAGTGAAGAGTCTGCGCTCCCGCTCCTCCAAATGCGGATTTTTCGGTTCATTGTCCCTCCCTTCTCTGCTGTGAAATGACTTCAAGTATCAGGATTTAATATACTACAAGAGTTTGAAGATTTTATGGGTAAATGCACACGGAGGAAGAAGTACACAGCGGTGATCTCAGATAAAACCAGAAGTCCGAACTCCGAGCCAGGACTCAGCGAGGCCGCAGTGCTGCCGCCAGGGGGCACCGGAGATCACGTCCCGCGTCGGGGCCCCGCGGCCTCGGGCCTGGGCGGGCGGGCGGACTAGGGAGTCGTCCGGTACCTCCCCGCGCAGGGCCCACTCCCGGTCCGCCGCCCGTCACCCCCAGGCCTGATCCCAGCGCAGGTCATTCTCCCTCTGGGCCGTTCCCTTAGAGTTACCGGTGAGAAACCTTTCGTTCTGCAAAGACGAACAAATCGACTTCTTGAAAAGCCCCCTCCGCACGTGAATAAGGGGTGTACACTCAACTTTCGGGGTTCGCAGCACACGCGCCGCCACCTGGCGGGCCGGGTGCCCAGACGCACGCGCTGGTGCTTCCGCAGGGCCCTAGGGCACGCGGCTCCCAGACCCGCTCCGTTCCCCCCTCGCCAGGCCGGCACAAAGAAGCGGGCGGGGAGGGAGGGGACGAAGGCCGGGCCGGGAAAGGGCCTTTAACCTCCTCCCCGCGCTCGCCTCCGACTCGCTGATCTGCCCGGAGATGGAGGGGGCCGGGCCTGCGCCCCACGCGCTGGGGCAGAGGCAGGGGGCCTGGGTCTCGACCCCGCGCATCCGTCCGCCGCTCTGCGCTCCATCAACCGCGCGGCGGGAAGCGGGAGCCGCTGCGCAGCCCCCTCCCAGCTCTCGCTGGAGTTCGATGTAATTTAAACCCCGACCCGCGGCTCGTGTGGGCTTCCGACTCCCGCGCGCCCGTCGTTTAACGCGGCAAACACTTCAGTCAATTATCCCCCTCGCGGAGCTTCTATTTAAAGAGACATTGTCAGGTTCTTAAGCCTCGGATCAGACCTGCTGCTTTCTGCTTCATACACAAAGACTCAAAACACGGGTTCTTTGAGGATTGGAAGAAATACAATGAAGCAAAGCCTTCGCAACAGTTCCACCCTGCAGGAGCACCCACGTGTGGGACGGGTGGGGGAGCTGGGAGGAGGTGGGGGTGGGAGAAGTGCTTTCCGTTCCAGGCCTCTGAGAGTCAGAGGAAACCCGGCTGGGCCATGAGGGAGGAGACCCCAGGGATGGAACTCAACCGCAGCCGAGCCTGGGGATGGCGTTGGCCGGGGCCACACTGTCAGTGACGTTGAATTCTGGGTGGGCCTGGGGAAGAGGAAAAGGGAACTGGAGTTACCCAGAAGCCGGTTCAAGGGACAACTAGTGTTCAACCAGAGGTTCTGCCACTTGCAAAATAGGCTTTCACTGTCTTGAGGCAGGAGATCCTCCCGAGAAAAAACTTAACTTCTAGAAGATTCCTTCCTAATCAGCCCTCTTGCCCAAACGTCTCTGCGGCCCATCTCCACGCTCCCCTTCTCCAGCACTTAAGGGGAAGGGACTGCGGGCGTCTGTGGCATTATTGTCAGCATCACTGGGAGGGAAGGGGCTAGACCCTGGCTGTGCAGGTCCAGTCTTCTGCTCACTCGCTGCTCGGGTGTGGGGAAACTTGGCGATGGGAAGGAGACCAAGCAAGAGCCAGCCAGGCTCAGGACGGAGCCTCGGGGCGGAGGAAAGGGGGTCCACCTTCCTGGAAGGCTGTAGCCCCTGGAACCAGCTTTCTACCCCTCTCCTTCCAGGACAGGAAAGGCAGGCTGCAGAGGTGAGACTTAGGCAGGGAATACTAAAAATACCAACAAGCACAAAAAAGAAATAATAGGGGTCCCTTTCGGAGAGAAGGCCACTTATCTCGGCAGTGGGGACAGGTTCTGGGACCACAGACGGGAAGGAAACTGCCAGGAAAGTGCAGACGTGGAAGAAAGAGAAGTCCCAGTGGAGCAGAGGCAGGCGGATGCAGGGGACAGGCTGGCCCTCGACGCTGTTTACTGCTGAGCGTGCAGCACCACGGCCTCCGTGCCTGCCTGCCAAGCCTGGGGTCCCGGCACCGAGTGCGGCACAGCGTTGGCCTCTAACTCCTGGCCGCTCTCGGGCCCTGGCGCCTCCCCGACCAGGCTGGGGATGTCTGGAGCTGTGGAGCGTCGGCGCAAACCCAAGCGGCCGGAGGAGCCGGGGCCGCCCTCAGGGTGGGGGCTCAGGCCGATGGGGGCTTGCGCTAAGGTTGGGGGAGCTCCCTCCAGCACCTCATGCGAACGCCACCGCCCGGCCCCCGAAGACTGGGGCGAGTGTGGTCGGGCCATCAGGGCTCCCGCCCGCAGTCGAGCCGTCTCTTCCTCGGTCACAGCACCCAGAGCCAGACTCATGCTCCGGCCCAACTCGGGCCGCTCGCTCCCCTGCGCCCGGTGCCGGCCCGAGCTCTTGCCCCCTGAGCCAGCCTCGCCGCCGTGACCATGGCCACCGGTCGCTCGTGCAAAGCGCGCCAAGAGAGGCCGCTGTAGGCGCCGCGGACTGGGTCGTCGGCGCTCCGGGCTGGGCGCGGGAGCCGGACGGCCAGGGGGACTGTCGGAGTTGGAGCCCCGAGCTGCTGCTGCTGCGGCGGCGGCGGCTGCGCGGCCCCAGGGCCCAGTGAGCGCCTGCACGCAGGTTCCGTGACCGCGGGCGGCAGCCAGCTGCAGCGCCGTAAGGCCCGCACGGTTGGTGCGGTCGAGGCGTAGGCCAAGGCGGCGGAAAGAGCGCACTAGGAACTCGAGCACCGCCCCGTGGCCGCACGCCGCTGCCCACATCACGGGGCTATTGCCAGCCGAGTCAGCCGCCTCGGGATCGCCGCTGAACTGCACCAGCAGCTGCACGGCGTCCAGGTGGCCACGCTCGCATGCCAGGCTGAGCGCCGTGCGGCCGCGCTCGTCCCTCAGGTTCACGGCCGCACCCTGCTCCAACAGTAGTCGAACGAAGCGCGCGCGCAGCGCGGGGTCCGGCAGCCCCACGGCCACCATGAGTGGCGTGCGGCCCTGCTCCGCGCGGCAGTCGATGATGCTTCGGTCTAGCGCATCCAGCACGAAGCGGGCCAGGTGCACTTTGCCCGCCTGCATGGCCTCCAGGAAGGTGCGCGTACCCGCTCTGGGGCACAGGTCCTTGGGCTTGAGCATGGCACCGGCCGCCGCCCCTAGGCGGCCCGGCAGCACCGCACGGGGGCGCCCCTGTTCCCGCGCCCCGCCGGGTTCTGGTCTCCGCCGGGTCTTTGGCGTGGCTCTCTGCCTGCGTGGGAGGTTGCGGCGGAGGGTCCTGAGCTTTCCACTCTGTTGCCCCCGCGGCTCCCGCTGTCCTGCCGCAACTGGGCCCCACGGTTGGCGTCTCGCTTCTCCTTCCCTAGGCTTCCCGCCTGCCTGGAGGTGTAGGTTGCTCACTCCGCCGCGCTGCGCGCCTGGCCCACCACGAGACGGCTGGAGCCGAAACTCGGTCCCCTCCTGACACTCCCGCTGCCTTCCCCGTGTCCCGCGACCCTCAGTCCCTCGTGGCCTGGAGCCGTGCCACTCACCCGCACCTGGGGCAGCCCCCGCTCCCCTGCTGAGACGGTGGCGCCCGCCTTGCGCGCCTGCCTCTAGCCCTGGCGGGGCGCGCTGCTCCTCGAGCTGCTAACGCCGCTCCTCCGCCTCCTCCCCTCTCGCGGGGGCCGGGCCACGCCAGGGCGCTTGCTCCTTACTTGGGGGGCTCAGCGGCGCGGGAGCCGCCGCCCACCTGGATACCTGACTTTATAGCCTCGGGGGTCTCCATGGCAATGGCTGCCCTGGAAGCGGGCTGAGCCGTCAGTCAGAAAAGGACGGGCGGGGGAGACCAACCCTGACCCCCACACCTTCGCGGCCTAGATGTGGGGAGCAGCTCCTCCTCCGCGCTCCCCTGGGGCTACAGCGGCGGCTGCGGGCGGTGGCGGGGGCTGTTCGTTGTGGGCCACATGCACCCGATCGGGCCAATCCAAAAGTCACAGTCTTATCTCCCCGCCCTCTGCTCGCGTCTGAGTCTGTGCCCTAGACTCCTTAGAAACTGGCCGGACCTCGAGACCGTCGGGGAAGACCGGGCCTTGCCCCCAGAGGTCCAGGTGGAAGGAAATGGTACCCCATGAGAGCAGAACTGGACCATAAGCGAGCTAGGGTGGCTGCGAGAGGCGGGCTGGGAGTAATTTGAGCGAAAGGGCAGCTGCGCTGCGCGCAGGACGGGGGCGCTCAGTCTGGCTGGGAACTGCCACTCGTGTAGCGAACCACGCACTCACAATTGTGCCTCCCGCACAGGCTCACTGGTGGTGGGGGCGGGGTGGGGGGAGAGTGCGCTCTCCAGTCTCAGACGTCTCCAACCCCTGCCGCGCGCCCGACCGCCAGCCCCCGGCGCCTTAGGATTCCCGAGTGCTGCAGCCGCAGCTGCAACTCCCCGGGGCCGCCTTCTCTCTGCTTCAGGACCCGCCGCCATCCCGGAAAGAGCAAAAATCGAGGGACACACGCAAGGCTCCCCCCACGCCCTCCCGCCCCCATCTGCCTCTTGAGCACAAAACCACCTCCAGACCACAAGGCTCTGACCCTCACCACTAGCTGACCCCTTCGGAGAGGAGAAGAGAGCTGGAGTCGCCAGGGCGTGGAAAACCAACGCATCGAGTCTCCCTCTGGCCAGCTGTGTGGCCCTGGGGGGCGGGGGCACAGGCCCAGAGGGCGGGGAGTCAGGGGCCTCCGAGCCAAAGGGTTGTGGGAGGGGGTGTAGGGTTGAAATTGATATTTGTAAAGTAAGAGGTGAGTCAGGTATCTATCAACTACAGAATTTACTGATTCTTTTCGTGAGCCAGGTATTGTGTTTCTAACTGTGGGAAACAGAAGCAGAAGTTCGGTTCTGGGTGGAAAAGAACTCCCCTCTCAAGTGGGACGTAGAAAGTGGACACAAAAAGTGGAGTTTATCACCCGAGGCCTGAATTTATCTATTAAATACACACAGAGACGGTCCTTAGAGGAAAAGGTGGAGTTGTGGGGGAGGGAGGGCTCTGAGGTCTTCTAAGGATAGAGCTTCTCGGTGGTCTTCGAGGAAGTGTGTGGGGGGATCTGGCTGCTGAGAAGCAAGGAAGACATTCCAGACAGGGTTACTGTGGCAAGGGCCTGGAGGCAGGAAAAACGCCTTTAAAGGACAGTGTTGGGGGCTGCTTGAAAGGGTCCCTGCCTTTCCTAAGAGAGGAAATTAAAAGGAAGTGTCCTGAGCCTGCGCAGAGCATTGAGCAGAAGCTCTGCAGCAGGAGTCGCCTGGGGAAAGGGATGGGGCAAGGAGAGGACTTGCCTCCAGGAGGAAGACCACAAGGTGTGGGTGAGTGTCGAATGGGCGAACGGCCCTGCACCCTGAACTTCTTGCCTCTCTCCAGCTCCCAGGCGCCTGGGGAGCCTGTCCTGAGGGAGCATGTGATGCAAACCTGCGGACACCGTGAAGTTCCTCTTCTTTCTTTTTGCATTTTTTAATCCCTCTGCTCAGGCCTCTGCCAGGGTTTGACCTCAGCATTCATTCCCAGCTTGAAGGCATTTACTAGCAGTGCGATTCCCACCTGCACATGCAGCCAATCATACTGCCCTGCCTGCGTCGGGCGAGGCGTTGCTAGAGAGTGTCGGGAAAGAGCGGCACAATCACCCAGCATGCAGAGAGCCCAAGCCCGCCCCCAGACCGGGTGTCGCCCAGGGGTGGGTAAAGACTCTCCAACACCCCCCCGCCGCCCACCCCAGAACAGGAATGTTCTCCGAGCTCTTTCCTCAGACAGCAGAAGAAAGACTTTTCTTCCCTTCATGACTCAATTTCCCTTTTCTCCACCATGAAGGAAACTGCTTTCTTCCCTCCTTTCTCTGTTTCCAGGGTCAGGCCAGGGGTATCCCTGGAATCTGTGTGTGGCAGGCCATCCTACAGCCAAGCATTGACACCACTACATGGAGGAGAGAAATAGTAGGAACACCAACTGGGCACCCCGTTGGCCCGAAGGGGCCATGGCGCCTCGCCCCGGAGCTTCCCTGAGGCAGCTGGGCCTCACTGATGTCCCTGTGGCTGTGGAGGATGGAGACAGTTCCACGGAAGAAGAGGAGCCGAGGAAGTTCACCTTGAGGGCCTCCCTTAGAGAGCCCCGTGCTGGGTGCTCTGTGGAAGGAGTAGCTGGCTCCATTTGCCCCAGGGGGCCTTGCCAATCAGGCCAGGCCAGTGGTGGGGTGGGGCAGAGGGCGGTGGAGGGGATGAGGTCTCAGGCCCCGGGGCCTTTGCTCTGACTTCCCTGTGGGCTCAGTATGTTCTGAAAAGAAAAGAAATAGCAAAGCTGGAAAAAAAAAAAAAAAAGCTGAAACTTTGCTGCAGAGCACAGAGGCACCAACAGCCCAAATTAGAAGCTGTCGCTTAGGGAGCTGAAGGCTGACAGGAGATACAGCCGAGGCAGGCAGGGGGCAGGCAGGCACTCCACTCCCTCCTCCCCTCCCACCCCCCAGCCTCTCCCGCTGCTGGCCCCAGGCTGGCAAAAGGCTTCCTTGCAAAGACGGCTCAGGTCTGCAGTCTGTCACTGTCTGCAGCTGCCCACCCCCCAGGCCCCCTTCTTTACTCCTCAAGTGTCACCAACCCCCTCACCCTGTCACGTTGCACCAGCTCAGCAGGGTTGGGCTCGGTGGAACGTGGCTGGGAGATCTAGAGAGCTTGGGGGGTGTAGGGAGAAGAGGGGGGAGGTGCGGGGGGGGGCGGGTGAGTCAACAGGGGAGCTGGCATCTGAATCAGCAGTGGGATTGGGAAGGGGGTAGGGACCCTTCTCTTTATGCAAAAGGTGAAACTGAGGCATGGTAAATAGACAGGGAACCTTGCCCAGCCCCGTAGATGCCCAGCAGGAAAGGAACCCAGCTGGCCTTCACCTGCCCAATGCCCCGGGGGAGGTAAACTCTCCTCGGCTCATCCCCTGATGCCAGGGATTAATTCATCTCCAGGGCCCAGAGATGACAGTGTTTTCCCGGGGGCACCTTGCTCCTTTCTAAGAAAACAGAAAGCGGGGAGGTGGGCACCTGGGCCTGGAAGCCCGGCTTGCTGTGCAGAGGCCTCTCTAGGAGGCGGGATTGCGTCCCCATTCCTGGGCTTCCCAGCTCCACATGAGGGGCCCAGAGACGGCCAGGCCTGGCTCAGAGAAGCAGGGGAAAGCAGCCCCTCTTCCCCTGGGCACTCACTGTCACAAGCTGGGCGCTGCCAGAGGGCTCTGTGTGGTGCTGGCTTTGGCATATGCCCCCATGTGTGGGTCAGTGAGTTCCTCTAGGCCTGGGCTCTACCCCTGGGTTGGAGGGCAGATGGTACAGCCGGAGGACTGAGACGGGGCACGGCCCTCAGCTGTATCCAGTGTGTATGCAGGCGGGTCAATGGCAGGCCTTACTCCTGGGAATGAGCAGACCCTTAGCCTCACCCTGCAGCCAGGGATCCCAGAGGTCAGGGCCCCAGGGGGGATGGGGAGGGTCCTGTTTATTTTCGGAAGGCACAGGTGCTCACAGCTAAAGGCATTTGCTAAACTCTCTGATAAGTAAACAACCTCTTCCCAGAATCAACCCCCACCCAGCCTCTCCCAAGCCAGTGCCTGTCCCCATTTGGGATTTGGGACCACGTCATAGGTGCAGTGACTGGATGCCACAAGCCCCTCTGCACCAAGTGTTGGGGTCAACCTTGACAGCCACAGGGGCCTGAGAATCAGACCACTGTGAGTGTGCTTAAGGGGGCTCAGGGGGCCTGAAGGTTTGCAGTTCCCCAAGAGGGGGAGGGGCACCTTTGCATAGGCTCTTCTGCTCCCACCCTGAGGGTGGAGACAGGGAAGGGCCACATCTGGGTGGGGGTGGAGGAGAGGTGACATCATTTTTTAGTGGTTGTGGCATCAAGGAGGGCAGAAGGGGAAGTGACTCCTTTTCAAGCCTAGAGGCAGGGCCATCCCGCAGGGCTCTGGAGGACACCTCAGCCGGGGGGGTTCGGCTCCCAGGGGTTTTTCCCCAGCCTGCCTCATTTCAGGTATTCTCGCCCCTCCCGTTTCCTTGGCTGTAGAACAGAGGCCAGCCTTAGGCAGGAAATACTCAGACAGGGTTCTTTAGTAGGAGTAAGGAGAAAAATAAATAAACCAGGACAGAAAACGATGCTAACCTTGTCAGGCAGCCTGGGTGGGGCCACATGCCGGGAAATAACCGCCCCCCAACCAGGAAAAAGGGTGAGCCGGGCTCCATCCAGGTGGGAGAGTGCCCACAAGGCCATCCTTCTCCCCTCAGGACCAGCCCCAGCCCCCGCCGTCTCAGCGGCTGAGGGCCAGGAAGCTGAGACAGCTTTTTCCTGTCAGCCTCCCTTCGCCCACAGGCAGGAAGCCAGGGAAGGGACCTCAGCCTGAGGTCCTAGGGGCAGCAGTCCCCTGGGGAGCTTGGAGGTAGTGCCAGGCTCTGTATGAGGGCACCAACAGGGAGGCCAACGCAGGGCAGGCCTGAGAGGGGGCCTAGAAGCCCAGGTGAGCTGCCAGTCTCACGGCAGAAAGGGTCCTGCTTGAACTACGGGTGCTGGAGTGGAGGTTCCAGGCGGCCAGGCTTAACCGTCCAGGTGAGGACACAGAGTCCAGAGTGGGGCACCGCTAGCTGCACACTAGGAAAGGCAGAAGGAGGCCAGGCCCCCATTTCCTGCCTCCAAGTCCATATTCTTTTGCCCTCAACAAATATGTGACGCTAATTCCAGGAGGAGAAAAATGAGGAGCAGGAAGTCAGCTCAGAGGACCTCCAGGCCTCCAATGAGCCCCTGCCCTGACAGTATCTGGTCTCCACCTCCTCCTGTATGTAGCCTGGCTGTCGAGGAGGGTGCTGTGGGCTCCAGGGGAACCCCAGCATCCCACAGCCTCTGAGTGCTGGGGTTCCTGGGGGTATAGAGCCTCCTCCAGAGAAGGAGAAATGTCATTGCAGAATGTCCCGGTTGGAAGGGGGTATCAGAGGAAGCTCTCCTGGGTGTCTTCCTTGGCTTTAAGTGGGTCCGGCCCACACAGCTCCCTGGAGGCCTCACTGGGCCTCTCCAGCTTGTCGTTGGCCTCAGAGGGGAAGCAGGCCCTGAGGCAGGTCCTCACCGATTCCTTCACCTCGGCCTCCAGGCCCTTCATCCTGGCCTCGTACTCTGCCAGCGCCTCCTGCTGGAACTGTGGGGACAGCAAGGGCCACCGCCTGGATCAGGAGGGGCCCCCTACCCACTCTCCCTCCCCTGGGCAATGGAACAAAGAGATGCCCAGCCTTTTCGGGGCTCCCAGGTGATGGGGGTGGGAGGTGGGGCATAGTGGAGACCCTCCGGGAGCCTCTCAGGAGAGGGGTGCCCACCAAGCAAAGAGAGCTGAAGAGCTGCCTCCTGTGAAAGGGCCAGAGGGTCCCATGGGAACCAGATCCTGTGACCCACTGGCGAGGGGTGAGCCCCACCCCGAGTTCCTGACTGGAAGCTCCCAGCAGCCGGTCCCCTTCACAGCCCGGAGCCAGGCCACCTGCGCTCGGGGCCAGGGTGGTGGTTCCTGTCACCTGCTTTTCCATCTCCCGGATCTGCTCCAGGCAGGCTGCCTGCTTCTCCTCCAGCTTCTCCTGGTGCCTCTCCAGGCTCTCTGTCATCTGGGTGGGAGTGAGAGGCAGGGAGTCGGGCAGCACAGACAGGCTCTGGCTGGCCCCCAGCGGCAGTCCCGGCTAACCAGCGGTAACAGTTAGGGTAAGTTCCTTAACCTTGCCTGCCTCACTGGATGATGAAGGTTTACATGAGACCGTTCGTGTGAAGCACCGGCTTAGGGTCTGGCGCGAGCTCATGTCAGTAGCTGGCAGTTCCGCGACTGTTGTTAGTCCCCAGGAAAACCTTAGGTCCATTCTCAGCAGGGCTTTCCTTCCTCTTCCAACACCTCGGAGCCTCAGGAAGCACCCCTTGCTCCCTCTCACCCACCACCCCAATCCCATCCTACCCTGGTTTCTATCATTTGCATACAGGGCAGCTGGACAGGGACATGCCCCCCCCCCCCCCCCCCCCCCCCCCCCCGTGGGCTGGTAACCCGATCTCCGCAGAAGGACAGGTCCTCAGACTGGCCTAAGGGCTCCCGGGCCCTGCGCCGCCTCCTGCCTTCCCTAGCTGCGCGGATGCTCTGGACAGTGTGTCTCCTAAGGGCAAACTACAGGCCCGGCGCCACCCTTCCCCTCCTACGGGAGAGCACGGCACACATGCGTGTGCGTGTGCGTGTGTGTGTGTGTGTGTGTGTGTTTGGGAAGGACACAGCGTTACTTACCTGCTTGATGACCTGTACTACCTCTTGGATGTGGGAGTTGTTAATCTCTCTTTTCAATCTGTGGGGGTAATCAGAGTTTCAGAGACGGCAGGAGGCCGCCGGGAAGAGCAGGATGAGAACAAGACGCCTCGGAGCCAAATGAGGACTACACAGCAAGGGCAGGAAGACGCCACAAGGCTGACGTGGGGGCCCCAGGAGGATTTGAGGGGCCACGGAAAGTTCCGGGGCCCTCTGAGGGCAGGGCTTCCTCACTAACTCGCACTGCCCTTCAAGGTGCCTGGGAAAGCCCAGGTGGGAAGGCGCTGTCCCAGGATTTCACCTCTCTCTTTGCATGCTTAATTTTCCCTTAGATTCTCCTCTTTGGTCAAATAGTGTTGGCGTCTCTGTTTTGTGTAAGGAGTCACTCTAATCAGAGGTGACAGAAGTAAAATTAACTTTCAAGAGCCAGGAGACAGGCACGTCTCTGGGAAGCGAGTCAGGACCCACTTGTAGGGAGGCCTTGCCCCCTGGAGTGGCTCCTGCTCAGCATGGGGCCTGGATGGGGTTCCGGGCCTCTTTTCTGGCACTCACCGCTCCTGGGCCATCTTGTCAGCGGTGACCTTGATCATGGCCTGGATCCGCTCCAGCCTCTTGGCCTCCAGCTTCTTCTTCATCTCTTTGGTGTCACTGTAGAGAGACAGGCATCAAGGAGAAGTTTTGTGGGGGTCTGAGCCTTTTTGGGAGGTAAGAGTCAGGCGTGAGAGGGAGGCAGTCGTACCTCTCCGAGGTCTCCTTGAGGGTCTTAAGTTCTGCAGCCTGTTTCTCCCTGGCCAGCTCCATCATCTTGGCGATTAGCTACAGGGAGAGGAAGGACGGGCTTAGGGTGAAGCCCTTTGTTGTGCAGAGGGTGTGGGTTTGGTTTGGTTGTAGCTCTCTTGCCTCCCCGACCCAGCACCTCGGCCACTTGCTGCTGCTTGCGCTTCAGGACACACTCGTACTTCTCCTCGCCCTGCTGCAGCAGCTCCAGCTCCAGCCGGTCCCTCAGCTCACGCACGCGCGGGTCTGCGCCCTCGAGGCCCTCACCCTGCGTGGCCCCAGCGGTCTCCTCGCAGGGCAGGATCCTGGGGAGGCCACGTGGGAACAGGTCCTGAGCACTCCGCTGCCGGCACCTGCGCCGTGGCGGGCAGCTCGTCGCCGCTGTCGTTACCTTTTCTTGCGGGAGCCCTTGCCTGGGCCCAGCCGGCGGCCCCCGCAGCTGCCCCCCGCACCTGGCCCAAGCTCCGCCAGCTGCGCCGCGCCCCGCTGCAGCAGCTCCTCCCAGCGCCGCGCGCCCCTCCGCTCCAGCTCCTGCAGCTCCTTCTCGTGCCGCCGCTGCAGCTTCACGACGCCCTTCAGCTCCCGCAGCTCCTCCAGACTGGTGGTCCGGGGCTCTGCGGGGACCCTGGTGAGGCGTTCCACCGCCCAGGAGCCCCCCTCTTCCCCGCTAGTCCCGAATCCTCCCCAGGCTGGCCCCCAAGACTGCTCAGACTCAGCAGGCCTTACCCACAGCTTCTTTCGTGGCCTCCTCCCTGGCACTGGCCCCGGCTGCTGCAACAGCCACGGGGCTGGCTGACGGGTGCCCCGGGGTCCCCTGGCCCAGCTCTGCTCCACCCCGCCTGCGCCTGCTCGGGGTGCCAGTATGGCCCCAGCAGTGCACTTTCTCAGAACCGAGGTTTCAGACCCAGCGTTCCCTTCCCCGGGTTAAAGTCTGTTTTTTAAAGATCTGTCGCTAGGTTGGGATGTGCCTACGGATGCAGCAAAGAAGGCAGAACCCTTCCCAGCAGGTGGGATGACGCGGCAGTGCGTACCTGCGGACCCGTTGCTGGTCGGGGCAGTGGCTCCATTGGCCTGGTTGGCAACTGGACTCCCGAGAGAGAAGGGCTTCTGTGCGGGAAGAGCAGGTTAGGAAGATGGCTCCAACAGCCCTCTCTCCCTGAGCCCTGGACTCAGCCCCTCCCTCATGTTCCCACAGAGAGGGCGCAGCTCCTGGGGGCCCCGGCCATGGACCCCGTGACACAGACCTCAGGCAGACCCCCCATGGCTTCCTTGAGCTTCACGGACTTCTTGTCGTGGGCGCTGAAGAACTTGATGGGGTTGGCGAGGGCCACGGTGAGATCTGGGTGCACAGGGGCGTCACGGGCCTGGTGTGGAGAGCGCCTGGGCGCCGCCCCAGTCCGCGCCGGCCCTCGGACCCCCTGTCCTCGCCCACTCCGGAGGCTGACGTGAGGAAGGGGGAGAGGAAATGGACAGCCCCGGGCGCCCAGCACTCCCTGGGCCTCCTAACCTGCCCAGGTGTCAGGCACGTAGTCCTTCATCTCCAGGAAGACGAAGAGCGCGGGCATGGTGAGGGGCATGTTGCTCTCGCTGCGCAGGCACAGGTGGTGGTACCCTGCGGGCACGGCGGGGCAGGCAGTGAGCAGAGCCCCTCCCGCCCCCACTGCAGGCCGGCAGCCCCGCAGGCAGGGCTTCCGTTCTCAGTCGGAGAGGGCAGGGTGCAAGCCTGGTCCTGCCCCTTCCGCGCTGTGTGTCCTTGGGCAGGGCGCTTTAATCTCAGACTTGCCTCACCCGTGAAACGGGGATAGTCGTCCACCTCCTGTGGTTAACCGTCAGGGCTCAGTGAGAATATTTTATAAGCTCTTAAAGCATTTTAAGTGCCCGCTAAGTGTCAGCTACTTGGGAAATTGCCGCCATAGTTTCAGAAAATTACAGACATTCTGTTCGGTGGCCGGAGTCCCCTCTCCTCTGTAGGGTTCCCGGAGAAGCACTACCCCCACGCCAGTCCTTAGGGCTGATGACATGGGAGGGTTGGGTGAGGTCTCAGGGCCACCTCCTGGAAGCTGGCCCACCCGCCGGACAGGCTCTGGTGCTGGCTTTGGTCTCGGACCTGCTGGGAACGGCAAGGAAGGACCCCTACTTACCAGAATTGAGGGCATTGATGGGGATGATGCGGTGTCCGAGAAACTTGTTGCCTTCCTCCAGCACGGCCACCCTGAGAGAGGCCAGCTCAGGCATCAAGATCTGGGGAGAGTTCAGGACAGGACAAGCTGGCCCCCTCCCTAGTTTCCAAAGTCTAGAGTCAGTGTGAGAACCTGGCAGGTGTGAGCAGATTTGGTGAGGACAGAGGGCACAGTCTAGGCCACACACGCAGACATCCTCACAGCTCATGCCGTGGCTGGTCCACCCAGGGGCGAAGGGCTGGACATGCAGCTCGGGGCACTAGGGACCCTGGTGCAGACAGCCTGTGACAGCTTTGTCAGCAAGTATCCAGTGGGGGCAGAAGACCCCCAGTGACGCCGTGGGACCTCGCACTCGGTCTGGGAGCTCACGTTTCTGCCTCTGACCCTAACGTGAACACTCATGTGCGTGCACACGTGCGCGCACACACAACCTGCCCACCGAGCACATTCCTGTAAATTTGCTTCTGGACTCCTGAGATTCGGGAAGGCACACAAGGAGGGGCGGGGAGAGGAGGAGGGCCAGGAGCTCCTTTCATGTAGTTCCTCTTTTCTATGAGCAGAGGCCAAGAACTCAGGACAGCCCTCACCCTGCCCAGCCCTCGCCCCCACCTTCTCAAAGACAAAGGGCTCCTCATTCCAGACGGGGTTGATAGAGTTGGTAGTGGGTGACAGCTTGGTGCGATAGCGCCTCTTGGGGTCCCCGGGAAGGCCGAACAGCTCCACTTCCACATAGGTGCGCACACTGCGCTCTGACAGGAACTGCCCGGAGATGACCTGGAGGGGGGCCCGTGAGAGGCCAGCATCAGCTCCCCAGGCCAGGTCACTCCCCAGCACCTGGGGCCGCTGGCTTCCCTAGCTGAGGCGCCCATTCCCAGGTGCTGTGGAGAGCCCCACTCAGCTCTGGCCACTGAGTAGAGGCTGCGTGGCCCAAGGGCAGCAGCTAAACTCTGGTGACTTCCAGCATTCCGGGAAGAGGTGGGGGCCTCCCTTCCCAGGCAACGGAGGAACAGGGCTCTCTTCCAGGGCCTGGGGCCCCTGCTGCCCCTTTCTGCCCACTCTTCTCCCTTCCCCCACCGGAGCCTCAGCCATTCCCCTTGGTTTCCATGGGGACCAAGAGGCAGCTTCGAGGGCTGAGGAGGAGGCAGTTGCCAAGGCAACTTGCTGGTGCTGGAACTGGCTTGGGCTGAAGTTTTCAAGGTAATCAGGGGAGGGGGTTGGGAGTAAAGTGGGGCTCCTGTGTCTTTCTCCTCAGGACCCCAACCCCGTCCCCCAGCCACTTGTCCATCTCAGGGTCTTGCCTTAATGGAAAGGGTGGTGGCTACCACCACGTCGATGCGGTCCACCGAGAACGGGTTGAACTGCTTGTCTGGCCGACGCATGAACTCATGCTTGAGGAGGTAGCCGGTCTGCCCGTTGAACTCAAATAGCGCCATGTTCTGCTGCATGGGCAGGTCTGGGGGGGCAAGGGTACTAGGTGAGGAAGGCCCGCCCTGTGTCTCCACCTGGTCTCTGTTCCATATTCCCAGCATTTCTCCTGTTTTGTGAATGGGGAGGTTGGACAGACCGTGGCGTGAGGGTTTCTTGTGTCTCAGCCTGGTTTCTTAGGGCGTCTCTTCTCTCAGGAAGGGCCCAGAGCCTGGACTCAGCAGGACCAAAACCTCAACCAGAGCTCAGGCTCACAGTGGGAGTTGAGGCCAGTGAAGCAGGGGCTCCCACAGACCCACTCAGAGAGCGGCCAGAACCCACGCCGACACCCCGGCACCCCCACATACACACCCGCAAACGTGCATCCTATAGGCGTGGGCTAATGCGTTTCTGTCCCGACACAGCCACACATCTGCATGTGCTCCCGGAGTCTACACAGACATCTGGACCCCCAGTCTGTTCTAAAGACCACCCTCAGGAGTGGGGTAAAAGTGGGAGGGCCAAGGGAAGGTTCTTAAGGGCATGGGAGTGCCTCACCCATTGTCTGGAAGTTGAGGGCGACCATCTGGCAGCCAGCGTTCCAGAACATCTGGGGCAGGTAGTTGGAGGAGTCCATGCGGGTGCCCTTGGGGTAGATGCGGCTCATCTGGCGCTTGTTGTAGCTGCCCCAGAGTATAGGAGCCAGCCTGAGGCTGCATCAGGAGCGCCCAGCAGCCCCCCCTCGAGCCCTGCCCCCATCTCTCCACCCCAGCCAGAGCCTGTGGCTGCTGCGGCCTCAAGGATACTCCACAAATTGCACCGCGGCCTTGGAGAGCAGGTCGTAAGCCTTGAGCTCCGTGAAGGAGGAGATGACGTAACTTCGGTTCTTCTCTGTGTGGGGGTAAAGAGGAGGGGAGTCCACGTCACACTGAGGTACTCTCTTGGGCCACCCCTCCCCTTTGGTGCAGCTACGTCCAGCACAGGTACACGTCTAACCCGGCGTTCCCACTGAGGCTTGGGCGTTCAGGGAGGGCAGGTGAACCCAGCGGCGGGAGTGTGCAGATCTGCTCTGGGTGACAAACAGTGTGTGCTGGGGGTGAAGGGCGTGAGTAGTGGATGCGCACAGAGACAGGGTGTGTGTCGCGGCACCGGAGGGTGAGGGGTGCATGCCCCGAGGGGTGCAGAGGGTGTGGAGAACGGGCTAAGGCGAGCTCGGGGAGTCAGGAACACACTGTGGTGCACAGGGTGTGAACCCAAAGGGCACTGCACAGTGAGAGGCACACACCAAGGGCGGTACGTGCCACAGGTGAGCACAGGGGGGGTGTGCAGGCCGTGGGTTCAGGGCTGAGGGAAAAGGTCACAGATGCATGCACCGTGCGCAGGTGTACACAGAGAGAGGTGACCGTGCTGGGGACCCACACGGAGGGGCAGAGGAAGGTGCTGTGCGTGTGTCTGGAAGATAAACAGCGCGTCGTGCACAGAAAGGGCAGGTACACGGGGCAGATGTACACTGGTGGGGTCCTCTGCCTTCCGCGGCCTCCCAGGGGTCCTCACACCGTGAGGCTGGGCGTGCTGGGCCTGTGAGCCACAGCACCTGCAGGAGGCTGCGGGAGTCCCCGCCGCCCCGCTGAGGTGGCCTGTCACAAACAGCCTGCCTGTCACCGACATACTCCTGGGCATTCTGCTTGGTGCCAAATTCCTCAGTACATACTGTGCTCGGGAATGGAGGCCACCGCCACTTAAACGAGTCCTTTGCCTGACCCGTCTGATGAATGTTTACAGGCACGGCCCCCAGTGCAAGGAAGGGGGGGCCCCCCTTCCTCTTGCCCCCACCTATCACACTGCCTGCTGCCAGGACACACTTTCTGGGGCCTTCTGGCGCCAGCTGAACCTCCACGCTAACGTACGGGCAGAGAACTCAAAGGAGATGAACTTGGTGGGCTGGATGTAGTTGACTAGGCTGGACATCTCCTCGTAAGCTGTCACCTCCAGGCCCGCTGTGCCCTAGGGGAGGGAGAGGAGGTGGAGGATAGGACGGCAGGGAGCCCAGGGGCCGGGCCCCACATCCCGCCCAGAGGGCGCTACAGCAGAGACGGCAGAGGGCCTCTGGCTGTCTCCACACACCTCGTCTGATTGCATCTTCTTTATCTCTTCTTCATCCAGGTTTCCCGACTCCTCCTCCTCTTCGTCTTCTACCTCCTCCTCCTCCAGCTCCGCCACTCCATCACCAGTCCACACTGCCACGCGCAACTCCGTCAGCACAGGGGGCGGGGCCCCACTCCAGGCTGGCTCCCCAGCACGTCCGGTCCAGCCCCTCCCCCAGTCCAGATGCTCCCTCACCCCCACCCCCATTTCTGCAGGCTGACTCACCTGTGTCCCCAACCACAGGGGCATCAGGTGGGCAGCTGCCCTCCGCTTCCCCACCTGGCTCCTTGCTGAGAGTTGCTGGGCCAGAAAACTGGTTCTTCTTGTTCTTAATGAGGATCTTGCCCCGCAGATCCTCAGGGCTGGGCAGGGGGATGCCCGGTTTCAGCTGCGGGAGAGGAGAGGGTGTCGGCACCTTCAAGGTATAGCCTAAGTCCCTCAGCTATGCTCTGTCTGCCCCTGCCTGCCTCTCCATCCTCGCCTCTCATCACTGCCCCTCAGGTACTGCGCCACTGCCCGGCCCACCTACCCCAGTTCCTCAGTGATGTTCTCTCTCGCCTCTATCTGCCTAGAAGCCCTGTTCCCCACCCTCAGCAACATAAACCCAGTACCTCCCTTAGGTTTCAGCCTAGCCACCACTTTCTCCAGGAAGCCTCCCCTGACCCCGAAGACCAGACCAGGACTCCCCAGGTGCTCCCATAGCAGCCACTGGTTGTCAGGCCAGGTTCCTGTCTGTCTCCCCACCAGCGGGTAAGCCGTCTGAGGGTTGGGACTGCATCTTTGTCACTAATGTACCCCCAAAGCCCAGCACGGTGCCTGACACGTGATTAACCTGGCCCCCACAGGGCCCCTGGTCCCCAGCCCCCAGCCCCGGAGGCCCCACAGTGAAGTCCACTCACTGGAAACTTTTCCAGGGGCTCTGTGAGCAGCATGTCGCCAAACATCGCCCGGCAGTACTCGGCCATCTTGGCCTGTTGGCGAGGTCTGCAGGGAGAAGTGGGGTGCGGCTCAGCAGCACGCTCTCCTCTGGGCCACCCTTCTGGGCCCCAGATCTGGGTCACCACGAGTACAGGGGGACGGGGAGGCAGGGACACAGGCAGGAGGGCCTGGGAACAGGCTGGGGACAGCTGGGGGAGGGCAGTGCAGGCAGCAGATGGGGACAGGGCAGAGAGTGAGGCCAGACGGGCCTGGACACTCACGAGTCCACGTGGTTTTCGAACGACAGGATGACAGGATAGGGGGAGGTCTTAAAGGCACTTTCTGCAATTGCTTCGATTGCTTCCTGAGCGAGAGAGGACGCCGTGGAGAGGAGGCCAGTGCTCCATGCTTCCCCCCGCCCCCCGCGGCACCCTTCCCCTCGCCCCAGTTTCAACATGCATGTGGAGCCGGACGGCCACCATTGGCCCCCTGTCTCCTCTGATCCCCTCTAGTCCCCACACTGGCCCAAGGCCTCCCAGCTGTCCCTCCTGCTGCACGCCCCGCCCCCCACCCCAGAGGGCTTGGGGACCAGGGCCTCTCCAGCAGCCTCCACACTCCGAGTCTTACTTTGAAGTAGATGTCTGTGGTCATGGTAAAGCCGTGGGTGATGATCGGCTCCTCATCGGGGGGCTTCCCCTTCCAGCAGTCCAGCTCCACACAGCGGCAGCCAGCCAGCAGTACCTGGCGGTACATCTCAGCGGAGGAAAGGCCTGAGAACTGGCCGGCTGAGCCAGAGCAAGGGGCGGGGGCGGGGGCGGGGGCGTCACTCAAGGACTCCCCGCGAGCCCTGCTCCAGCCTGGGTTGTACCGTTGGCAGCCCGTGGCAACCCGAGAAGAATTCAGGGAGCAGGAGCAGCCCACGTAAAAGCGAAGCCAGCGAGGCGGCGGCTAGCGCCCACCTGTCAGGTAGGTGTTGTGTGAGGAGTTGATGAAGTAATGGTTGAGTGGCTGTGTCATGTCGTGGTGAAGCAGCAGCTTGTCCTGGGCCAGCACGCTGTTCTCCGGCCCACAGAGAAACCACACCATGCCCTCCGGTGACAGCTGGCCTGGGGGGCAGGGGATAACTATCAGGGCCACAGCCCAGTTCAGAGCAGGACGAGCCCCCGCGGGGGAGGGCGGCCGTGGGTCCTCACCCCTCTGCACGTTGATGCCGCTGGGCTCGTACTTGTCGATGAGGCCCTGCACCTGGTCCGGCCGCGCAGGCGGGAACAGCAAGGAGTTGAGGCGGGAGTCCCTCTGTTTCTGGTTGATGAATTTAGTCAAGTGATCCTTGGTCATGTAGGGTTTGGCCTTGGCGTGGCTGCAGGTCAGAGGGAAAAGCACGGGTCTACATCCTCCAGGCTAGGGGACTCGGACACCCCCCTTGTCCAGCAAAGCCTCCTAACTGTCAGCAGAGCAAGTGGAAATTTTAGCCACCACCCCTTCGCCATGCCCACCACAGCCCAAGAAGCTCACTAGGAAGTGAAGATCTCATCTATTTCTGGCCGAGGGCAGAGATTCATGAGGAAACTCTTGTAGACGGATTCTGGGAAGTCCTCGGGATTGATGGCGTCATTCTGGAGGGATAGAGAGTCACCCGATCACTTCTGCCCCACCTTCTCAGCACGAAGAACCACAAACTGGGTCCAGCCTGCGCAAGGGGGCCAGGTTAGAGGGAGGGCTCCGGGCAGGCAGGAGCATTGAGGATGTGCTGAGCATCCACTTGTCAAGGCCCTGGGTGCTGAGCGAGCGTGTGCTTAGCTGGTTTGCTTTGTCCCTGAACTCGGACGCTGTAGGTAGTCTCTTGGCTGGAGCAGGATTGGAACTAAGAATGACCAGAATGAGGAGGAAGGAGGTCAGAAGTAAGTGGTGCTGCTTGCTGGAGTCGTGGGCTAGCTTTTTTTAAGTGGAGGACAAATTTTTAAAAAGAAGCAATTTGAATATAAATAATACAGCTAAAAACAGAGCCCCACGGTGCACACAGTGAAACCTGACAGAACCGAAGGAAGAAATAGACAAGTCGGCAATAATAGTTGGAGACACCAAAAAGTACAAGAACAACCCTGGCTGGTGTGGCTCAGTGGATTGGATGCTAGCCTGCAAGCCAGAGGGTTGCTGGTTCAATTCCCAGTCAGTGCATGTGCCAGGGTTGCAGGCTAGGTCCCCAGTGGGTGCGGGGAGGGGGGGCAGGGTGTGAGAGGCAACCACAGCGATGTTTCTCTCCCTCTCTTTCTCCCTCCCTTCCCCTCTCTAAAAATAAATAAACAAAATCTTTTATTTTTTTTTTATTTATTTTTTTTTTTAGAGAGAAGGGAAGGGAGGGAGAAAGAGAGGGAGAGAAACAGCAATGTATGGTTGCCTCTCACATGGCCCTCACGGGGACCTGGCCCGCAACCCAGGCATGTGCCCCGACCGGGAATCGAACCAGGACCGCCTGGTTCCCAGCCCGCGCTCAATCCACTGAGCTACACCAGCCAGGCCTAAATAAACAAAATCTTTTAAAAAATACAAGAACAATAATAAAAGAAGATAAATTGGACTTCATCAAATTTAAAACCTTTTGTGCTTTGAAGATCACCCTCAAAAAGATGAAAAGACCATCTATAGAATGGGAGGAAATACAGGATGGGGCAAGAGTAGGTTTACAGTTCAGTGTGCAAGACAGAATTTACTCTTGTATGATTATTTATTAATTATTGTATTATTTTCCATAAGGCCAACTGTTAACCTACTTTGCCCCACCCTGTATTTGCAAATCAGTTATCCAAGGAGGGACAGCTCATCAGTAAAAAAACAAATAACCTAATTGAAAGATGAGCAGTAGATTTGAATAGATAATTCTCCAAAGAAGATATTCAAACAACCAATAAGCACATGGAAAGATGCTCAATAGGATTAGTCATTAGGGAAATCTCAGTGAGCTATCACTTCACTCCTTCTAGAATGACTAAAATTAAAGAAAAAAAAGACAACAGACAATAACAGGTGTTGGCGAGGGTGTGGAGAAATTGGAACCCTCAGACAATACTGGCGGGACTGTAAAATGGTGTAGTCACTTTGGAGAACAGCTTGGCAGTTCCTCAAAATGTTAAATAGAAAGTTACCACCCTGGCTGGTGTAGCTCAGTGGATTGAGCGCTGGCCTGTGAACCGAAGGGTTGCTGGTTCAATTCCCAGTCGGAGCACATGCCTGGGTTGTGGGCCAGGTCCCCAGTAGGGGGTGCATGAGAGGCAACCACATGTTGATGTTTCTCTCCCTCTCTTTCCCTTCCCCTCTCTCTAAAAATAAATAAATAAAATCTAAAAAAAAGTTACCATATGATCCATTAATTCCACCGCTAGGTGTATACCCAAGAGAACTGCAGACATAAACCCAGACGAGATAGGGAGCATGAATGTTCATGACAACACTGCTCATAGGAACCAAAAGGTGGAAACTACCCAAATGGCCATCACCTGACGCAGAAATAAGCAAAATGTGATACATCCATACGATGGACTGTGTTTCAGCTGTAGAAAGGAATGAAGTACTGATACATGTTACAGCACAGATGAAATTTGGAAACATTATGCTAAATAATAAAGCCTGACATCAAAGGCCACATGTTGTATGGTTCGTTTACATGAAATGTCCAGAACAGGCAAATCCATAGAAATAGAAACAGAAAGCAGACTCGTGGCATTCTAGGATTCCATCCCAGAAGCAGCCATGGAATGTCCTCCAAGGTCATTCTGAAGTCTTACTTTGGAGCAAGAGAGCTAGAATGGATCTCCCTACAATTAGATCTTGGACAATCAGCTTCAAGCAAAGGCGGGCCAGGGGCCCTACTGGGACACAAGCAGAGCTGACAGATGAGAGGGACTCAGCCAGGGTGGGAGCTCAGGAGGCAGGAGGAAGGGAGGACAACGTAGACAGTCCGCAGCTTGCCACGCGCTGCAGGGCCCTCGGCCGGAGTCTCGTTCTTTCTCCCACCCCACGCTTGCATCCCCTGTGGCTGATGTCACCCAGGGGTCACCAGCCCCTTAAAGCTGTGACTGTGGAGGAAGTATTATTCCTTTTGGGTGAGGTCTTAGTTTAATTACAATGTTTCAAATTCTTATCAGGAGAAAAGACTCAGTGGGGCGCAGATGGTGCCCTGCAAGAAGGCCTGGCCAGGGAGGGACGGGGCTGAGACCCGCTCCCCCAGCCAGGCATGAACCCCGGCTCAGCGTCTGCCCTGAGGGCTCCTTTTTGTAATTTACATAATACACCTCATGAGTGTGTTACATAATACACCTGCATACAACTTGTAATTAAAAATTAATTGTTTGACTAAAAAGAAAGGAAAAAACGCTGTCTGTGTTGAGCTAAAATCTGTGCCCTGGCAGCTCACACCCCTGATTGCAGCCTCTCCCCGCACTCTGCAGCGCTAGTCCCCTCCTGCGGCTTTCCGATCCCCGCAGTCCGCCTCCTGTCCCTGCTGGCCTCGCCTCACTCCTCCAGGCTGAACAAAATTCGTTTCCACTTCCATTCCAAGGCTGGAATGAAAGGGCACCCACACCTGCTGCTTGTCCTGAACACCAGCCCCTGCCCCCCGCTGCCATCCAGGGGCAGGAGGCCAACCTGCTCGCAACCGGGGCACCTCAGCGCCTTGCCTGGTCCTGTCTCTGTGCATCGGAAACCAGCGGTTCCAGGGGTAACTGGCTTTTGAGCTGTTTGCTGGGACTGTGGACTATGCTATCATTCTTTCCCTCTCCAACCCTCGCCCGGCCTGGCCAAGTTGACCTCTGGTCAGAGCCAGCTCAGGTGACAAGGAGAACAGTGGGGTGGGTCAGGGAGGGGGGAACCACTCACTTTGCCTTTGGCGAGGTGGCAGGCAGTGAGGGCAGCTTCTACCCGCTTGCGGTCCGCAGGGAACATCTGGAAAAAACTAAAGGAGCAGAGACAGGCATGTGGGCAAAGAGAGGAGTCAGCCAAGAGAGGGAAGGATTTGGGGAGCTGGGCGGAAGTGTGGGGAGGGAATAGGGCAGGCTCACTTCTTCACAGGAATCTTCCCTTCAGGGCTGAGCTGCATCTTGAGCTTCACCAGGCTGGCAGGGCAGAAAGCAAGTGTCAGGCTCCGAGGCTGGCACACTTAGCCCCGGCTCCAAGGCCAGGCAGGCACTTACATCTTGTCTAAGAAGGTGGTGCGGGGGGCGTTGGCTGTCAGCGGGTGCTTGACCAGGGCCAGGATATCTTCCGCCCAGTCCTGCAGGGCCCCAGAGCACAGCAGTCAGGCCCTTGACCTCAAAGGGGTCCACACCACCCCTCGGTCCAGCCCTGTCTCTCAGGAAGTCTGGGCTATGCCCGGTGCCAAGCCCCAGGCCAGGGGACCCCATGCACCTTGCCCACATTCTCCTTGTAGGAGACAAAGTTGTGGAAGGTAAGGTCCACCATGTCAGGGCCAGACACCACGGTGAGTGTCTTCAGCAGGAAGTTGTTGTCCGGGAAGTCCATGTTGAAGACGTCCCGGAGCTTCTGGCTCTGCAGCAGTGGTGACATGGTTAGCATCGTCCCTGCCCACTGTGGCTCCCCCGTCCCTCCCCTTCAGCCACTTGAACGATTGCCCACCGGGGCTGGGCCGGGAGGGAGAAACCCACAGGAAGAGGTTAACCAAGGCTATGGGGTCTGGGAGTTCTGTGTATTTTGTTTGTCCCTTTTTATTTGAAGATATGTTTTTAGCGCCTTGTCTCAGGGAGACCAGCTCCACCGACCCCTTCCTCCAATCTGTCTAGGAGCATTAAGCAAAGATAGGCAAACCAGTCAGGGGGTGGAGAAGGCCTCCAGGGACCCCTCCCAGACAGCCCGGGGTGATTTAGCGGCAGGAGCTGGCCTCGAGACATCTCTGTGGATGGCGCCTAACCGAGCCCCCCAAGCCCAGGAGCAGCGCCCCTCCTTCCTCGGCTCGGGGAGGTCCTACTGCCCAGCCCAGGGAGCTTTCCTCTCTCCCCAGGACTCCTGCCCCGGCCCTGTGGAGCAGGTGGCCGTGCTGGGCCTGAGCTATACCGGGCCCACCTACCTTGGGAATCTTGGCAAACTTCCCATAGCGGGTGTCCCGGATGCTGGTGATATCCAGAAACTCCATCTCCTGGAAGGGGCCAGGTGGAAACAAAGAAGGGGTGTGGACGTGGAACAGTGAGGAGGGAGCTTCCGCATCCCTTCACATCTCGCCAGCTGCTCTCTCTAGATGCCAAGACAGTGTGGGACTGCCCAGACCCCAGCCTTCCCTTCCCAGAGATCAGTTTCTCCCTACGCATGGCGAGGCTCCTCCCTTCCTCTCTGTCCACTCCTTCCCTGGCCACTCTGAGTTACTCGGGGACCTGTAGTCCGCAGTCTTGCCTCCTCTACCCTGGACTCTCCCCAGGTTCTCCCTCCCTCCTTCTGTCTGGGTGCCGAGGCCCTTCTCCAATCTCTCAGCCTTCCAGTTGTCCTGGAACCGCAGGCAGAGAATCGGCCTTCAGCTGCAGCTTTTTCCTTTCTCTCTCTCCATGGGATGCGAAGGCTGGAGCATCTAGGCCCAAGGCAGCCGTGATGGGAGTGACTGCATCCTCCCTCCCAAAGCAAATAGCCCCTGCTCACAGGAGATCCCCCAGCACCACCCTTCCAGGTCATTCTATGCTCCCCCCTATCCACACCTCCAGCTCTGCATCACCAAGAGGCTGCTCTGACTCCATGGATTAGCGGAGCTCAGGGCCACTGTAGGTAGGGGCCGCCTCACCTTACTCTGATACGTCCAGTATAAGTAATAGCCCTTGGGGTCCACACGGAGGATCACCGGGGAGGCTGTTGTCGTTTCCTGTCAAGAGACAGCATCAGCGCCCCGCTCTGAGACTTCAGGCCAAGCTTCCTGACCGGCACCGGGAGTTTCAGAGCTCACCAGATCCCTGGGAGGTGACTGCCCCAGGAATCTGCAGGCACTTCCCTTTGTTCTCCAGAGCTAATGTCTGGGCATGAGGCTTAAAAGCTCTGGACCAGGGGAGGGGAGGGATAGAGGATTGGAGACGCCATTTCTGTAAGAGAAGACGGTTTCCCATCTAAGACCCAAAGAGAGGTTCTCCCTCTACACTCCAAACAGCATCTTGGCCCCGACTTCACCCTGTTTTTACGGGCCACAGCTCCTCTAAAGCGGTAGAATGTCTCTCCTAAGGGCCCATACCACCTCCAGCATAGCTCAACACAGAAAGAGCAGAGAACCCAACTCCTGCGCCTGCATCCAAAGTCCTACAAAAGCCAGCTAAAAGCTGGCTTCCCACATGCCCAGTGCTTCCTTCCATGCGCTGCCCCGTTCGCGCCGGCCATCCAGCGGTCGCACGGACACCAAGTGCGTTTTGACCTCCGAGCCTAAGCACCCAACCCTCGCCTGCCTGAAACACCCTTCAGGACCAGCACAAGCCTCACCTCTTCTGAAAATCCTCTTCTGAAACATGGGGGGCGGGGGCTTGTTCTCAGACCTAGAAGCCCAGCCAGGAAATCCCCAGGGGCTCATGGACACCCTGGAAACAAGCCCACAGGCCCGGCAGCTCCAGATTTGCTAAAGGAGCCAGTGAATGATGAATGAACTCCCTTCTAAATTCCTGTTCAGCTCACAGAGCACACAGCCCGCCTTTGGTTCTGCTGATATTTGAATGCATATATAACAAGATATTAAAGTGGAAGTTTCCGATGAGACGTGGTAGTTCCTGCACAGCAAACCAAATCGAACGCAGCATTGACAAAGGAAAGGGTTCAGAGAGCTCTTGGGTCGGGGCGGGTTAGAGGCCTGGAGAAAGAGCACATGCTGTGAGGGGGCTGGTTTTGGAGAAAGCTGTGCTGTGAGTTCCATTCGCTCCCCTCCTCAAGGGAGGGGTGAGGGTGCCTGACCCCTCACCTTAAGCCTAGTGAGTGTGTCCACTGCACTCGGAGGGTTTTTGTTGCCCCTGGTTAGGTGGGACATAACAGACTGGGTCTGACCCCTGCCCAGGAAACAGAGCTGGTGACAGACCAGCCAACTGCTGGAGGCAGAAGGACTCGAGTGTGCTAGATGAGCCCAGCCCCAGAGCCTGTTGGGACAATGCACACATGCATTTGCTGGGGTTCGGAGCGGCCCGTGGGATAGAGGGGCAGAGAATGCGAAGCTACAGGAAGCTGGAAGTCGTAACTGGATTCAGAGGGGCTGAAGAAGTCCTTGCAAGTGACCTGAAATGAAAGTAGCAGCAGGACCCTAAGCAAGAGATCCCCATTTCAAGGCAGGGAGAGTCTTCTGAGAATCTTCAAAAATGTGCACCAGAGAAAGAAAAAGCCTAAACCTGCCAGGCTCAGAGAGCGTGAGCCCATTGATGATGATGTCCGTTCAGTTAAGCGCTTGCTCACTTCCCTTCGTGTACCCCATCCCTAGAGGGGCTGGGAGGGGCTGGCTGCAGCCCACCCAAAACCATTCCTAGAGGGAGGAGGGCAGAAGATGTCATTCTAAATGAAGGTTGGAGTTTTGAATTATAACTGGTTTCTGAAATAAGACTGGGCTTTGTGAGGAACAGCAACCATAGGCGTGTATTCCCCGAGAGCAAACGGATTGTCTGTGACTGGTTGGGTTCCCCCCCGTGGGCGGGAGGAGAGCTTCTCCCCCCAAAAACACTGTAAAGGGGCATGGGAGACGAAACGAAGCAGGGAGTTGATTGTGAACTGTGCGTTGCGCTTGTTCAACATGGCACGACACACCCAAGTCATCTGCCAGCGGAGCTGAACGGATGCAGTCTCAGAGCAGAGCCCTGGCCCGCGTGCCCTGTGAATCGGCTTGGGAGGCTCCTGCCTGTGGAAGTCAGGGTCCAGGACTGTGCAGTGCCCTGCCTCGGGGCGGGGGTGGGGCAGCCAGGTACCCAGGTGCTGGCTTGCAGAGGAGGCCACAAAGCATGTCCCCACCCCTAATGGCCCTCTGTCCAGTCAAGTTTCGCACACTTCCCAGAGGAACTGAGAGAGGCCACTTTGTTTTTCACTCTGAGCCACTTCCCTCATTCCACAGGCTCCTGGGACATGCCACTACCGTGCCACATCGACCACACACCCCTAGGGAAACAGAAAGCAACCAGCTAGGCTAGCTACAGCCTCCTCCCCATAGTCACGGCAACGCGATTGCTCAGCCTAGCCCAGTCCTGAAAGCCTCGAGCCCCAAGCTGTCTTAACTCCCAGACCCAGAGCCTTCTTATCCCTGCTGTGAAGAGGACCAGCCAGCCCCAGGGCCCTCTCCCCCGCCCCCAACCCCTACCCTCAACCTTCCTGGTCCCTTCCTGGGACCAGCCCCTCAAACTCTCCCCCAGGGCCAGCCCAGCAGCCTCCCTTCCCTGAAGAAGGGTCCCATACTGTTCTCCTCACCTACCCAACAGAATTCCTGCCTGGGAGGGCCAGAGGTTGGGGAGCAGGCCCCAGTTTTGGAAGGAGCAGACGCAGTAGAGACCATGCAGGGCAAAGCGGTGCCTTCCCCGTTCCCCTGAGGACAGGCAGGCCTTGGGGAGCCAGGCTGAGAGCAGCCAGCAGAAGCAGAAGTCAGTCTGCTCCCTCCCAGGCTCCTCAGAACAGAAGCCTCCAGTTCTCACTTGGGGTCCAGGGCCCTTTTGTGGCTGCCCTGCTGCAGCTCTGGGGACAGCAGGGCTTCCTTGGGACAGGGCCAGGACCAGGTGGGAAGGCTCAAACACCTTCAGTGTAGGCATCCTAATGGGGCAAGATCCAGGCGTCTGTGCTGGAAGGAGAGGCCTAGTTCACCTCTGCTTCTGGCCCTGCCCCAGCTCCAGGGCACACTTTGCTCCCACTGAGGCTGGGGCCAGGAGCAGCAAAACCTGCTCTTCTGGGGAGGGTGGGGGCTGTACCTGGAGGGAGACAGACACAGACCCAGAGAAACTTCCGCCCAGGCTGTCCACCGGTTTCTCACATCCAGACACAGAGCCTTAGCTTCAGCAGCCCAGGGGCAGATGTTTGGGGCACACTCCCTCAGCCCCCCGGGTTTGTTTATTCAGGCAGTTGTGTCCCTGCCTGGCCAAGCCACACAGGCGCCTGAGTCTGGAGAGACACAAACCAACCCACCCCCCTGGCAAAGCCCCCGGCAGCCCGGCCCTGTGCCCAGTGTCCCAGCGCCCACAGCCCCTGCCCCACTCACATCGTCCCATTTGATGAAGCGCTCCCCTTGGCTCAGATAAGCCTTCACCTTGGGGGGCAGCAGGACAGGGTTGAGCAGAGACATGGTGCCAAGTATTTTTCTTTGGAGAAACTGGGCAGGCAGAGGCGGCAGGAGGAGGGTGGGCAGGAGGAGAGCCAAGCTGGGCTCACATGGCACCCGCCCCGAGCCGGTCCGGAAGTCTGCGTGCTCCTACAGCCCACGGGTGGTAGTGACTGGGTGCAGAACTGAGCGCTTCGGACAGAGGCCCAGCTGCCTTTTAAATCAGCTTCCTCCCGCCTGTCTGGGGCGGGGGGGGGGCGGGGGGGGCTGTGGTTTCTGCTTCTGCCCCAGGAGGCTGGGCTCCCCTCCCCAAAGCCCCCGCCCTCACACTGTGCCTCAGCACTTCCTGCTCGGGGCTTCCTTCTCTGTGCTGTTCACCACTGTGGGGCAGGTCACAAGACCTGGTCCACTTACAGCAGGGGCCTCCTGATCCCAGGAGTCGTCCCTGCTCCCCAGATGTGGCTGGGGGACTAGAGAAGGAATGATATGGGGCCAACTGGGGGACACTGTTGCCAGGCAAGGATCGAGGCGGGGAGGCATGGAGGTCACCAGGGAAGAGACCTCCACAGAGGTGGGGCACAGAGAATGGGGCTTTCTCCCAGAGCAAGAGGAGGCTGGGACCACCCTGGAGGTGGGGGTAGAGGGTAGGGCAGGACCCAGCTGGGATTAAGCGCTTTGAATAAGCAAAGTTTGCTGAACACCTAGCTCCTCTTTCTCAATGCTTCCTCCCCATGAAAATAAGGTTCAAGTGAGGCAATCACACCCACCGCACGTGACTCTCTCCTCCTGGTCCTCCAGGCCTGGCTGAGACCTGGAACCTCCACTGACCAGCCACCCTCAGCACAAGGCTAGTTGAGCAACCCTGGGCCACCGGCCTTCATTGGGCTCTCCTGCCAAGCTCCCTCCTCTGCTCTGTGCCCAGAGCCTGGGTGAGAACACTTGAGGCAGGAGGCTACTCGGAGAGGCCTCAGCTCTGAGTACTTCCTCAGGATGCTTGGCCCCAACACTGCCCAGGCCCAGGGAGCTCAGTCCTGACCTGGCTCAGCCAGCCTACTTCCTCTTGCTTAATCTGATCTGATTATCACCCTTGTTAATTTAACAGTGGGGTCGGGGTGGGGGGGAGCAGGGAGCTCTACCCAGGACTTCCTTCCCCTCTCAGGACCTGGCTTTCTGCCCCAGACTCCACCACAAGTCTTTGTGCCAGCCCTGACAATGAGGGAACCCTCACTGGGGCCCCGGAACTGCCTCTGTTGGCCTGTCTGGGCCAGAGCAGGAGCATGGGGACCAGTGAGGCTGGAGCTGAGGGGCCCCGGAGCACAAAAACAACCTCCAGGAAGGCAACTCCAGGCCCGCTGGGGTGGAGCCTGGCGCAAGGCCTGACCGGGTCTGTGGAGGCAGCTGGGGGGTCCTCCTTGTCCTCTCACTTCAGGACTGTCCCGCTCTCCCCTCTCTCCAAGCCCTGCCCCCTGCCCATTTCTCTTCCCCTGTCTCTCCAACCCTGGGCCCCTCTGGGGCCCTTCCGGTGTCTCTGCAGTTCTGATTCCCTCCCTGGGATCAGGTTCCCTCTGTCTGTTTGAATGGATTTTGCAAGGGAAATCCCTGATCCTTCCCAAAGCCCCTGCACCTGTCACCTGCAGCCACCCCTGGTCTTACACCCACATCCCTCCTTCTTATCCGCACCTGTCAGCCTTCTCTCCACTTTGGACCTGGAAAGACAATTCCTTCCATCTTCCTCATCCTGGGGAAGGAAAGGGACTGGCAGGCTCTTCTCCTTTCACAGGATTGGCGGTGCCGCAGGGAGGCAGGGAGTTCAGGATTCTTTACTCTGACCCTCCCACTTTCCGGCTCATCAGGCTGAGGCTGTGAGTCCACAGAATAAGCCCTAGCCGGTCTTTACCCGTGATGACACTGCCTGGACCGCTTCGTGAGACCCCCCAACTGCAGCTTCCATGGGGCCTGATTTTCCTGCCCCTGTCCTTCCAAGCAGCCCTCAGAATGCAGGAAATGCACACATTGAGGGAAGCTTGGAAAACCTTCATCAAAGAAGGCTTTTTTTCTTTTAAAAATACACTGGGGGGTTTTAAAAAACGTGTATCGACACATAAAAACACTGTATAAAAAATAATGATAGCAGGTCACGCGAATACTTAGTTTGGGAAATGCGCTCCTCCGCTGAGCTGGGATGGGGGGGAACTGGGGCGGGGCAGCAGTCTGCCAATCTCCCCTCACCCCGCCCTCTCCCCAGGACAGAAGGTAGAAGGGTGAGGATGCCCCCTACTGGGCTCACTTCCACTAGAAAGCATGTGCCTCCTGGGGAAAGGCTGTGATCAACGGAAAGCAGACCCTCAGGGAAGTCGCTGGAGGGCCTGTGTCAGCTGTGATCCCTGGAGACGCGTACCCTGGAGAGTTTGGCATGTGTGAGCTTTGGGCCATACAAATCTCTGAGAACGCACAGTCAACACGCTGCCGCCTTCTAGGGAGACGCTGGTGGCCTGAAGCCTCAGGGGCAGGTCCCAAATTCACTCGCTCACCGGGCAGCTTTGCGCGGGGACCTCGTTCTTTGGTTTCCTAGGCTGTTGGTCAGAGAAGTCTAGTGGAAGAAGTTGGACTCAGATCTTCAGGTGACCCAGTTACCAGGCAATAAGAGAGTCAGGTTAGGTGCGTTTCTTACCCGATGCCATGACTTACCTGGCGAAGCAGCGGGGTTCAGGGGCCCGTGCTGTGCTGTCTTCTGGGGTCTGTTTCCCAGCCTGACACATGGAGCCACACTCGCTCCTCCCTGAACCCGACCACTTGTGATTATTTTAGCAGACACTGACAGGAGAAATGCAATTTCTTATTACATCTTCTTCAGTATATATTCTTCACTGACTTGCTCTTTGGATATTTTCCGCAGCAGTTTGTGTGAATCTGAGGGCTGGACCCACCTTCCCAGGGCAGACTGCGTTAGGACGACTCCTGCTTGTAGACGTGAAGCAGGCTGTCCTCCAGGTGGCCAGAACTCGTGAAGTGGAGTCCCAACCTCCCGCCACCTTTGCACCACCATGGCCCCCACAGCTGATGAGGCAGGCTGAGAGTGAGGACCAGAGCTGTCCATCACGTCTGTATGTCCAGCTGTGGCCCTCGATCCCGCCACCCCCTGCAGTCAGAGCTGAGTGTGAGTGAGGGGACAAGCTGGGTAGCAGGTGCTGAAGCTCTGACCCTCAGGTAGGAGAGGAGAGGCAGACAAGAGCTCTTGGTAGAAGCCCAAGAGGAAGATGTTGCCTGTCCTCCCAAACCAAGCCCTTCTAGAATCACAGAAGGAACCATCTGGGATTTAGAAGCGGAAAAGAATCAGTCCTGAATATGTTTCCCTTTGAAGCGTCATTTTGGATCAAACTTACCTGGAGCTGGAACTGCGTGAACATTGGATCATTCTCAACAAACCCAGATTTTAATCAGAAACAGAGGAAAGGTGTACTGTGTGATCTTGGCAAGTTACCTGAGCTCTCAAAACTGTTAAGCTTTGATCATTTCTAGGGTCCCTTCCAGCTCCAAAAATCTCTCTCTTTCTAATCAGAAGGGCCAACCTAGAGATAAGAGCCGGAGCTGGCAGGAAAGGATTGGTCCCTCCCTACCCAGCAGGGTATTCTTAGGCATATTACTTATCTTCCCTGCCTTTGTTTATCTGTGAAATGGACTCATCTTCCTAAGTGGGATGAAAACAGTTTAGATGATGTCCTTTGCCAGGCGGGCATGGTGCACTGCACGTGAGGAAAGCCTTCAGAAAGACCGATTGCTTCTGTCCTTATTTCTGTCCTCATCCGCCTTTTTATCGGGCCCTGGGCAGAGCCACAGCGGACAAACCCCGCAACTTCGTGAACAGCAGGCAGTCAGTGAGAACAGTGGGCATGCCGGGAGACGCACAGGGTCGGAGGACACCCTAATCTGCTGGGGCAACAGGCTGAACCTCAAAGGTGAAATGAACAGGGCCTAACTGAGAGGTCTGGGCTTGGCTCCAAGGCACCAAGTGTACAAGGGCAGGGTGGGGAGGTGGCGGCTTAGCAGAAGCAAGTGTGAAGAAAACTGAGGGGTTTTGCTGACAGCCAGCTCCATATGAGTCAAACGAAAAGGCTGCCAGAAACGCAGGCAGTCTCTTAGGCTGCTGAATTGAAGTCAAGTGCTGAGCCCAGTGACTCTCCATCTTGATATCAGTCAGAATTGCCTGGGAAGCTGTGGTAACACTGTGTGTTCCTTACTGCCCCCGGACCCTCTGAATCAGGACCTGGGATGGGTGGGTGGGGAGAGGGGAAGGAAGGTGAGGAGTTTGGGTTTCTAAAGGGTTTCACCCTTGGTTCCAGCGTGCAGCTAGGGCTCTAGAAGCAAAGAAGGCTCAGTCACATTCTCGTCCCTGGCATGATGTACTCAGAGGTGGCAGTTCGGTTGCTTTACATAGCTGGGGTCCGTTTGGTGGGGGACAGCCGGGATGTAGGACTCATGTAACACTCTGTGAGGCCTGGTGGAGGGAGTCATGGCTTAGAAGACACAGGCAGCCAGAGGTCTCCTTTCAGATGGATGAGATTTGTTCTCCTGGCTGCCCAAGGTCAGACTCTTCGGTGATCTAAGCAACTGTCTTACGTCAGGTTTCCCGTGAAAACGTTAGGAGGAAGAGAGTTGCTTGCAGAAAGCTGATCGGGAGGCACCCTCAGAAACAACACGGCATCCGAGGGGGTGAAGCAGGCAGGGCTTGAGCCGAGGAACAAGGATCCGTGATGCAGTCACCACAAAGGGCATCTCCACAGGGAGCTCTGGGGTTGGGATGACCCGCCCTGCAGACCTGGCCCCGACTGAGACAAGAGAGCTGGACCTTTGAATCCTCGCGCTGACCGGGCAGATTATCCCTAGGAAGGGCTTGTGCAGTGGGGGCTATTGTTCCCCCTACTTACCTTTCTGTGAGTTTCCCGGAGAAAATGGTCACCAGATTCTGGAGGAGCTATTTCCACACAAAGCCAGCGTATCATATGAAGCACGCAGATCTGAGCCACGTGAAGGGGGCACTGCCATGGTTGCCATGGTACACCACCCAGATCCTGCCTTTGGGGCCAAGAAACTTAATCCCCACGTTGCCAGGAGTGTTGGCAGCTAATGGCTCAAGCTGAACCTCTCATCGGGCACTTCCAACTTCATGAGCCCTTCCTAGGGATAATCTGCCTGGTCAGCATGAGGATTCAAAGGTCCAGCCCTCTCGTCTCAGTCGGGGCCACGTCTGCCGGGGGGGTCATCCCAACCCCAGAGCTCCCCTGTGGAGGCGCCCTTTGTGGGGACTGCATCACGGATCAAGTTGTTCCTCTGCTCAGCCCTGCCTCCCCACTACTGCGCCTTATCTTGCTGTCATGGCTGATAGTCAGCACTGCGCCCACTGCATCGCCCATTCTAGATTCTGTTTACCTTCAGTTTGTGCCTTTGCTTGTCTGAGTGGCTCACCTGGTGGCATTCCTGAGGGGTCTGAGCCCCTCTCAAACCAAGCTCCTGAATTTGTCCACTTACTATCAAAATCGGGCAAGGGAGTACCAAGCGACAGCCCGGTGCATCACCTGGGTGACAAATGTATTCTTCCCTAACCCCACTATGTAGCAGCAGCCCTGTCTTTCCTAAAGGACCAGGGTCAAGTACACTTGCCAAGCAGTGACTGCTTTCTTTGCCTGCTGGTGTCTTGGCACACAGAGTCTGAAGGATGGAAAGCAGCCACGCTGAACATTTATGGAATTCTTGTTCTGTTCCCTGCTGAAAGTGTTCCGCCTCTAGGATGCAGGTTCTCTAAACTCAGAGAGCCTGGAGCTATGGGAACAAGAACCAAGCCCCCCCACCAAGGATCAATAGTAAATTAGTTTGTTCCTCCTTCCACCCCTCCCTAGACCACTGTCTTTTAGCTGCTGGACCATAGCACCATGTGACAGCTACTGGATAGGGTGTCCATTTGACGCTGGAGCACGGTGTCCCACCATCTCTAAAACGGTGTGTCAGCTGCACCTTTGAAAGGCTGTTCTTTTACTCAATCAATTCTGTTCACCAGTGGGCAGCAAAGTATGTGATATGCCCAGAAGAGTCCACGAACACTCTTTTTTTTTTTTTAAGATTTTATTTATCTATTTATTTAGAGACAGAAGGGAAGGGAGGGAGAAAGAGAGGGACAGAAACATCAATGTGTGGTTGCCTCTCACGTGGCCCCCACTGGGGACCTGGCC